>PVJC01001467.1:50535-93511 GCA_004026665.1 Murina feae
CCCCTTTCCCCGACTCCCTTGCATTCTTCTCTCTTCCCTTTCCCTCCTTCCCTTCTGAGGCCCTGCCACTGCAGTGCACGTGGAGCCAGCCCCTGCTCCCCTCCCCCTGCTCCCAGCCCCTGCTCCCCTCCCCCTGCCTGGCCCTTCCTTGGATTTTCTGTCCCTGGGAGTCTTCCCTGGCCTCTCCTCACAGGTCTCTTCCGGGACTTCCCCCTCCAGCCCAGGGAGGGGGTCATGGGAGGCAGCCCAGGCCCCCCTGACAGGCCGGGCTTCCTGCAGGAGGGGGGCAGGCGGGAGATGCACCCCGCCGAGGGCAGAGGAAAGCTTGCCTATGGGCAATGACCTTAACCCAGCTTCCCCCCCCAGCTAGCCTCCTCCTGGGGGGGTGGGCGCCCAGGACCTATCTTTTGTGGAACTGTGTCCTTTCTTATTGGGGTTTTACTGACCATCTCAGCCATGCCCCTCGGCTGATTGCCAGCCCCAGTCATGGGCCTAAGGCCTCCCACTCCGTCCCCCTCGGGGGACTCTGGTTCGGGTTCCTTGCCCCCTTCTTCCCGCCGCCAGCCTCTCCGCCGCCGCTGCTCCTCCTGCTGCTTTCCGGGGGGTAGGTGAGGCTGGGGTGAGGGGCCAGGGAGGCGGGTGAGCGTGCCGGGGCCACGGGCGGAAGCCTGGGCTGGCAGCGACCCCTCCCCAACGCCCCTCCGCCCTTTCCTTTCCTCCAGAGTACCACTTGGGCCGCTCGAGGAGGAAGAGTGTCCCCGGGGGGAAGCAGTACAGCATGGAGGCCGCCCCCGCCGCGCCCTTCCGGCCCTCGGTGAGTGAAGGTGCTGCCCTTCCCCCCGCCGTCCCAGCCGGAGCCCCGGGTTCTGAAAAAGGGGCCGAGCGGGAGGGCTGGAGGAGCGAGAGCCACTCCCCACCTCTTCGGTCTCCCCCTTCCTGGCTCTGCCCCCCTGCTTCTCAGACCAGCCCTCCCACCTTCTGCAAGCTGGTGTGTGTTTGTGTATGCGCTCGAACCCGTGGGAGCCAAGGAAGACAGACCGGGCGCAGGGCTTTTCTCCCCCTTTCCTCGCCCCTAAAGGCTCCCCATCCTCCCCTTCCCACCTTCAGCTGAGGGCTGAGCGGGTGCAGCTGACCCTGCCCCAAACACCCCATCCTCACTTCCTTCCCCCAGCAAGGCTTCCTGAGCCGGAGGCTGAAAAGCTCCATCAAACGGACGAAGTCCCAACCCAAACTTGACCGGACCAGCAGCTTTCGCCAGATCCTGCCTCGCTTCCGAAGTGCTGACCATGACCGGTAGGGCCTGGAGCGGGAGGGAAGCCTTGATTGCCATGTAGGGGGCTCTACTGTGAGATCCAGGGATGGGCCTCCTCTGATGCTGAGGTCGGAGGGACGTTGTGGGGTTAGGGACAGGGAGAGGTCAAGCCAAGGAGGGACTCTGCTGGCCCCCAGGACTGAAGGAGTGCTGGCGCCATTGGGGAAGGGGGGGTCAGGGAGGAGCAGTGTGATCTAGGTAGAAGGGTGTAAGGGAAGGGCAGAGGGTTGGAGTGGGCTGGGGCTGGCAGATACTAATGGCTGAGGGAAGGGACAGCGGAGCATGACAGTGAAGGGGGAGGGTGGCACAGGTGTACCGTCGGGGAGGGGAGCTATAGGGTTAATCCAGGGACTGAAGCGGGAGGGTCGGAAGCCTTCAGAGCAGTCCAGAGCCACTGTCACAGGCTGGGATTGAGGGACATGTCATGTCTGCTGCTATTGTCTGCTTCTTGGGGTTCCTCTTTGGGCTCCCCCTCACCCAGTCACTCCCCAGGAAGAACCCTGTCCTTCCTTTCCCCCCATGTCTAGCCTCCCTCGGGATTGGGCAGGTAGAGAGGTTGGGATAGGTGAGTCACACCTTCCCTTGTCCCCCCTCCCATGTCACGGGAGCTGGATCTGGGGCTGGCAGGGGGGTGAGGGCATGGTATTCCTGGCCGCGGGGGCGGTGGGCTGGGGGAGCGTGGCGCTGACGACAATGGAGCCCAGTGACGGGGCTGCTATAAATAGCGCTGTGGAGGCTCCCACACCGAGCTCCCCCTCCTGCTTTCCCACTGCTCTCTGCTCCTCATCCCTAGCCATCCTCACACACTGCTCACTCTCCGGTTCCTATTCCTGGGCCAAGGCCCCCATCCCTGGCTCCCTCAGCCCCTTTCTCTTCTCTCCCTGTGTTTCCTCCCGTCTTATTCCCATCTCTGTTCCCATGTCCCCCTCTGCAGTTATACCTCCTCCCGTCCTCTTATTTCTGCACATGCCTTTGCTTCCCCCTTTTCTCCTTCCTGCTCCAGCTCCCCCTCGTCCCCAGTCCCCATTTCAGTCTCCATTCTCACGTTTCTGCCTGCAGCTTCCTCCTATTTCTTTCAATTTCCCCTCTGAGTTTCCTCGGGCTGCGGTAACAAATTACCATAAACCCTGATTCTGCTGGAGTCCTACCTCATTCATTCATTCTCTGAATTATTGGATGTTTTGTAAGCACTGGCGTGTGCCAGGCCCAGATGAACATCTTTGCACTCTGGTTCTTTACCTCCGTGTTTCCTCCCTTATTCCGAGGCTGTGGGTGCTGGAGGTCACCTGAGGTGTCCCAAGCCCGCCTGTTCGCCCTTTTTCTCTGCCATGGTGCATTTCTGGTTGAGATAGTCCCAGTGTCCCCAGGCCTCACAACCCCTTAATGGGACTTGAAGGCGAGGGGATTTCTTTAAGGAGTCTTGCTTCTCTCACCCCCCTCGTGTCCTTCCCCAGGGATAGGCTGGTTTCTGTCTGTCTATCTGTCTGTGTCCGTGTGGGAAGGGAGTTCAGGAGGCACTTTCCCCAAGTCCCCGTCCTAAGGATGCAGGCCCTAATGTGTGAGAGTTGTGGGGCCCTGATCCTCTCTCCTGACCCTCCCGCCTGCTAGGGCCCGGCTGATGCAGAGCTTTAAGGAGTCCCATTCTCACGAGTCCTTGCTGAGTCCTAGCAGTGCAGCTGAGGCCTTAGAGCTCAACTTGGATGAGGATTCCATTATCAAGCCAGTGCACAGCTCCATCCTGGGCCAGGAGTTCTGTTTTGAGGTATTGGGGTCTAGTGTGCTGGGCGATGGAGGGTGAGGACAGAGAGGCCCTCGAGAAAGTGGCCCCGGTGGGGATGTGGAGAAAACTGAAACCTTGGGGGCTGGAGGAAGGCGGGGAGGAGGAGATGCGGTGGAGTCTCCCGTCCTCAGGAGTCATCTCCCCTCTTCAGCCCTGTCTCAACTCCACACCCCTCTCCAGGTAACGACATCGTCAGGAACAAAATGTTTTGCCTGTCGTTCTGCGGCCGAAAGGGACAAATGGATCGAGAATCTGCAGAGAGCAGTAAAACCCAACAAGGTATCAGGAGTACGGGGGATAAGGTAGAGGTCGCCACCGGGAGTCTAGGGACCCTAGGAGCAGAGGCCTGGGGGGGGGGGGGGGGGCACTGAGGTGGAGGGGACGTGGATGAAAAGGAGGTGACCCCATATTTCTCTGAGTCCTTCATTTCTTCTCCCTTTCTTTCTACCTCATGATCTGTTTCCCTGCTTTAGAAATCATAGACTTACGGAGTGGCTGGGGCTCCGAAGTGCTCTGGGCTATGTCTCCTGCAAGCAGAACTGCCCACTGAGCCCCCGACAGGTGCTCCCAGCTCCTGCTTGCAGTGTTTCCGTAGGACATACACCACTGTCAGTTAGGGAAGTCCAGGCCTCAGTTTATCCTCATATAACTGGTGGCAGTGGAGTTGGACCACATGATCTTGAAGGTCCCTTTGGCTCACAAGTTCTAGAGTTGGTTCTTTCTAAGACTTATATTTCCCAGGAGAAATGCTCCCAGTTCCATCAGCTATTCTCTGTACCCCGTTTTTCATTGAGTTCACAGGCTGGTGGCCATCCTGGGGGAACCCTTGTTTCTCAGTGTCTTTTTTTTTTTAAATATATTTTATTGATTTTTTACAGAGAGGAAGGGAGAGGGACAGAGAGCTAGACACATCGATGGGAGAGAAACATCGATCAGCTGCCTCCTGCACACTCCTCACTGGGGATGTGCCTGCAACCAAGGCACATACCCTTGACCGGAATTGAACCTGGAACCTTTCAGTCTCCAGGCTGACACTCTATCCATTGAGCCAAACTGGTCAGGGCTCTCAGTGTCCTTCTTAAAGAATTAGACCCAAGATGCTGATGCACCTTGGCTGGTTCACTCAGTGGTTAGAGTGCCGGCCTGAGGCATGAAGGGTCACTACCACAGTGCTGGTCAAGGGCATGTACCTCAGTTGTAGGCTCAATTTCTGGCCCTGGTTGGGCACATGCAGGAGGCAACCAATTGATGTGTCTCTCGGTCTCACATCAATGTTTCTCTCTGTTTCTCCCCATCCCTTCCACTCTCTCTAAAAATGAATGGAAAAGATATCCTCAGGTCTGGATTAACAACAAGACCAAAAGTAGATGCTGAATGTGGTCTAACCCTGCAGTGCACCTCAGCCTCCCATGCTCTGGGATCAGTACCCCAGGCCCTTTCACACCAGCAGTGTTGCCTCACCCATCCTGTACTTACGCATTTCTTTTATTGTTTAACAAATCAGTTCTGATTGTCTTTGAAGGACTTCCAAGTTCTCCCCTTCAAATTCTACCTTAATGTTTCGGGCTTATTATTCTAGCTTTTAAAATCTTTCCCGATACTGATGCCATTTCTTAGGTCTGCTGTAGCACATGACCACAAATGGGCCGCTTAAAACACAGAACTTTATGCTCTCACAGTTCAGGAGGCTAAAAATCCAAAGTCAAGGTGTAGGCAGGGCCTGGCTCCCTCTGAAGCTCTAGAAAGAATCCTTCCAGGTCTCTTCCGAGCTTGGTGGTCAGCGGGCGGTCTCGGCATCTGTCCAGTTTCTGCTGCCACTGACCTGCCCGGGCCACCTTCCCTCTGGGTGTCTCTGGTTTCCATGTCTCCCTCCATGTGGATGCCAGTCCTGGGGTCAAGGGCCCACGCTAACCCTGTGTGACCCTCCTCAGGGTGATTGTATCTGCAAGGACCCTGTTTCCCAATAAGGCCCCTTCGCAGGCTCCGAGTGAGCATGAGCCCCTCCGCTTTGCGATTGCTGCCTCACAGAGACTCCCTCTCACGTCCTCACCATCTCTCCTCTTTCGATGTCTCTGTCCCTCTGTCCCTTCCCCTCCATCCGCCATGCCCACCTTCCCAGGACAACAGCCGCCGGGTGGACAATGTGTTGAAGCTGTGGATCATAGAGGCCCGGGAGCTGCCCCCCAAGAAGCGGTACTACTGTGAGCTCTGCCTGGACGACATGCTGTACGCGCGCACCACCTCCAAGCCCCGCTCAGCGTCGGGGGACACCGTCTTCTGGGGCGAGCACTTCGAGTTCAACAACCTGCCAGCCGTCCGTGCCCTGCGGCTGCATCTGTACCGTGACTCCGACAAGAAGCGCAAGAAGGACAAGGCGGGCTATGTGGGCCTGGTGACTGTGCCCGTGGCCACCCTGGCCGGGCGCCACTTCACAGAGCAGTGGTACCCCGTAACCCTGCCGACAGGCAGTGGAGGCTCTGGGGGCATGGGGGGCTCAGGAGGGGGAGGAGGCTCGGGGGGTGGTTCAGGGGGCAAGGGCAAAGGAGGTTGCCCGGCTGTGCGGCTGAAAGCACGTTACCAGACAATGAGCATCCTGCCCATGGAGCTGTATAAGGAGTTTGCGGAGTATGTTACCAACCATTACCGGATGCTGTGTGCAGTCCTGGAGCCCGCCCTGAACGTCAAGGGCAAGGAGGAGGTAGCCAGTGCACTGGTTCACATCCTGCAGAGTACGGGCAAGGCCAAGGTGAGTGCTGTGTCGGCAGGAAAGGGTGGTCTGGGAGCGGGCACTTCTGTCTTCGTGAGGCTGGTTGTACGGAGGCTGACCCTTGGATTTTCCTGGGCCCCAGGACTTCCTTTCAGACATGGCCATGTCTGAGGTGGACAGGTTCATGGAACGGGAGCACCTCATATTCCGCGAGAACACGCTCGCCACTAAAGCCATAGAAGAGTACATGAGACTGATTGGTCAGAAATACCTCAAGGATGCCATTGGTATGGCCCACCCTCAGGTCTCTTCTTCCTAAACCTACCAGCTGTCCATCCAGCCCTAAACCTGGCTACTCCAGACCCCAAGTCCACTCTTCCTCAGGCTTGATGCCTCTGAACCCAGAGTTTCTGGGTGCCAGCATCCAACCACCTGGTTCTGAGAGTCCCCCATCCAGCAGCCCCTGTCCCTGCCCCGGAGTGTGACCCCGTTGTGCTCCGCAGGGGAATTTATCCGAGCTCTATATGAGTCTGAGGAGAACTGTGAGGTGGACCCCATCAAGTGCACGGCGTCCAGTCTGGCAGAGCACCAGGCCAACCTGCGAATGTGCTGTGAGTTGGCCCTGTGCAAGGTGGTCAACTCCCATTGGTGAGACTGGGAACGCTGGGTTGAGGGCGGGGGCAGGGGAGCCGTGTGTCCATCTGTTCATCCATCTGTCCATCCTCAAAGAGGACTGAGGACCAGTTACGGGCAAAGCTTTGGGCTGGGTGCTGTCAAAGCAGGCAGAGGAGTAAGGCCTGGCCCCTGCCTTCAGAGGACCTCCCCAGGGGGAGCAGGAACAGATTAGATACACAGAGCTGCAAAGCAGTTGTAGGCTGTGCTAAGTGCCAGGTGAGGGTCCCCCCATGTAATATAAGGTCAGAGAAGGCAGGGCTTTGAGATAAAGCAGGGAAGGCTTCGTGGAGGAGGTGCCCCTGGGCTGGGCTTTGAAAAGTGGGTCAGATTCTGATGTTTGGGTATGGTGGGGAAAGAAGACGTTTCAGGAGAGCACTGTGGACGAAGGTGCGTGTGTGGCGAGCAGGCCCAGCTTTCAGGAGACAGCAGTTAGCATAGCTTGGTGGGGCGCATGGCTCCTAGTGCGGAGTGGGGACAGGTGTCTGACAGGGGTTAGAACTAGAATCTGGAAGGCCTCGGTTGCCATGTTAAGGAGTTTGAGTTCACTCGTAGGTGAGGGGATGTTGTAGGTGAGGGGCTGTCGTTAATGGTGCTGGTGCCAGGAAGTATGGTGACTGAGAAGTAGATAGAGAGGGGGTGGCGGGGCCTGGAGCAGGGAGAAGTCCAGAGTAGCTGGGCTACAGTTGACCAGTCGGGCAGGGGGATCAGATCCCGATGGGTGTGGCAGGAAAGTGAAGGGCTGCGGGAAAGACCCTCCGAGGAAAGGATCAGCAGCCATTGCCAGCAGTAGGAAAGGAGGGTGGTGTTCGGGAGACCTGTGGCCTTACGGACGGAACCGCGGAAGTCGGGGGCCAGTCGGGGGTGGGAGTGACGGTGAGCCCTGTTTTACCAGAGGCAGAGTTCAAGGTGTCAGTGGGACATTAAAGTGGAGCATGGAGCAGGAGATGGGGCAGTGAGCTCTGAGCCATTCCCGGGACTGGGATCATGCCTCATTTTCCTGGAATTCAGAAGAGTTGGGGGGTCCGAGCTCCCTGTACCTCAAGTGACCTTCCATCTCTCTCCCATCTCTGTCTCTCCCTGGTGTCTGTTTTTCTTCTCCTCTGCTCGTCTCTCTCACACGACCCCTGTCTCTCCAACGTGTCTCTCTCCCGCCGCCTTCTCTGCTCCTCCGTTTCTCTCCCCTGATCTGTCTGTCCCCTCTGCCATAGCCCTCTTCGCCCAACAGCCACCCGTCATCCCCCTGCGGTCCCTCCCTGCCTGTCTCTCACCTGTTTCCTCACCCGCACCTCCTGCCACCTCCCCAGCATGTTCCCTGGAAGCTGAGGGTCTCTGGGGCTCAGTCCTGGTCTCTCTCTTTCTTTCTCTTTCTCTCTGTCTCCCCATCCCTTCCCCCCAGCGTGTTCCCGAGGGAGCTGAAGGAGGTGTTTGCATCTTGGCGACTGCGCTGCGCAGAGCGGGGTCGGGAGGACATCGCTGACCGGCTGATTAGCGCCTCGCTCTTCCTGCGCTTCCTCTGCCCAGCCATCATGTCGCCCAGTCTCTTCGGGCTCATGCAGGAGTATCCAGATGAGCAGACCTCACGAACCCTCACCCTCATCGCCAAGGTCATCCAGAACCTGGCCAACTTTTCCAAGTGAGGAGGGTTCGGGCTGGGGCGGGCAGCAAGGGTCTCCTGAGTGCCCAGAGGCCTGAGACGCGGTGGGTGTGTGGCCTTTGTGTGTGTGACCTCTGCCTGGGTGCCCTGGCAGGTTTACCTCAAAGGAGGACTTTCTGGGGTTCATGAACGAGTTTCTGGAGCTGGAGTGGGGTTCCATGCAGCAGTTCCTGTATGAGATCTCCAACCTGGACACACTGACCAACAGCAGTAGCTTTGAAGGCTACATCGACTTGGGCCGAGAGCTCTCCACACTGCATGCCCTGCTCTGGGAGGTGCTGCCCCAGCTCAGCAAGGTCAGCAGATGCCCCTCTGGCCTGTCCCAGTTGTCTGTAGAGGCCCCTGCATAGCATGTCCCCCTCGCCTGCCACCAGCTCAGCCCCCTTCCCCTCTGAGGCCCTTGAAGAGCTGGGCACATAGCCCCCAGGTAACAGCCTTCCCCTTCCAGGAAGCCCTCCTGAAGCTGGGCCCACTGCCCCGGCTCCTCAATGACATCAGCACAGCTCTGAGGAACCCCAATATCCAAAGGCAGCCGAGCCGCCAGAGCGAGCGGCCGCGGCCTCAGCCTGTGGTGCTGCGGGGCCCGTCGGCCGAGATGCAGGGCTACATGATGCGGGACCTCAACAGGTGAGCACTGCGGGACCCCACACTGTGTCCTGGGGCCCCACCATTCTGTTTACAATACACTTCCCTGGGCTCCACGTGCCGCTGTGGGGCTTGGGAAAAAGAGAAGCAGGTGTCAGGACATGATAAGGAGGCAGGTCCAGGCACATGGCTAGGCTTGAGAGCCCTCCGAGTCGGGGGAGCAAGCACTGTGGGCCCCAGGAGTGAGCCAGCCCCGGAGTCCACGCCGGTGCTGACCTGCTTTGTCCTGCGCCCATGCCCGTCCCTGAGCTGAGGTTCAGCCAGTGCATGTTGGATCAGCCATGCGTCCAACCGGCCGACCCAAAATATCTCTGTGCAAGTTGGAAAGAAGCACTGCCCCGCCCCCACGGACTTCGCCACGCCCAGGGCTGGGGAGTCACACCTGGCCCCGCAGGGTCTCCCAAGCCACTGCTCCGAAGGGTGGCGCTCGCCTCAGCGGCTGCTCATGGTGGTGGCCACCCTGCTCATTCCCTGCCTGCCTCTCCCTCCATGACGCCACATCCGTGCCATATTCCCCACCTCTCTCCTTCTCTGTCTGTGCTTGCCCCTCTTTGCATCTCTCTCCAGCTCCATCGACCTCCAGTCCTTCATGGCGCGAGGCCTCAACAGGTGAGGGCCTCCACCTTCCTTCTCTCCGCTCCTCCTCCATGCACCCTCATCTCCTCCACATCTGCCCAGACTTGCCCCTCATCCCTCCACTTGCTGCCCCCATCTCCCCTCCTCTAGGCCCCCCTTCCTCCCAGCAGGGGTCCTGTCCTTTCCTTTCCCCACGCACCCCTCCCATCCTCCCTGCCTGCCCTGCCCAGAGCTGTCACCACCAGCTCTTAGCCCTTCCCTTGAGGGTCCCACTTTCACCTCAGGGCTGTGCCAGACCACAGCTGGCTCCATTGCCAGTCACCTGGGCCTCACCTCCCGCTGTGTGCCCCTTCCCTTCCGACAGCTCTATGGACATGGCTCGCCTCCCCTCCCCAACCAAGGAAAAGCCGCCCCCACCACCGCCTGGTGGGGGGAAAGACCTGTTCTACGTGAGTCGCCCGCCCCTGGCCCGGTCCTCGCCAGCGTACTGCACGAGCAGCTCGGACATCACGGAGCCGGAGCAGAAGATGCTGAGTGTCAACAAGAGTGTCTCCATGCTGGACCTGCAGGGGGACGGGCCGGGGGGCCGCCTCAACAGCAGCAGCGTGTCCAACCTGGCTGCTGTCGGGGACCTGCTGCACTCCAGCCAGGCCTCCCTGACCGCCGCCCTGGGGCTGCGGCCTGCCCCTGCCGGGCGCCTCTCCCAGGGCAGCGGCTCGTCCATCACCGCGGCTGGCATGCGCCTCAGCCAGATGGGTGTCACCACGGACGGTGTTCCTGCCCAGCAACTGCGCATCCCCCTCTCCTTCCAGAACCCTCTCTTCCACATGGCTGCTGATGGGCCAGGCCCCCCAGGGGGCCACGGAGGGGGCGGTGGCCATGCTCCGCCTTCCTCCCATCACCACCACCACCACCATCACCACCACCGAGGTGGAGAGCCCCCAGGGGACACCTTCGCCCCATTCCATGGCTATAGCAAGAGCGAGGACCTCTCCTCGGGGGTCCCCAAGCCCCCCGCTGCTTCCATCCTTCACAGTCACAGCTACAGTGATGAGTTCGGACCCTCTGGTACTGACTTCACCCGTCGGCAGCTCTCACTACAGGACAACCTGCAGCACATGCTGTCCCCTCCCCAGATCACCATTGGTCCCCAGAGGCCTGCTCCCTCAGGGCCTGGAGGTGGGAGCGGCGGAGGGGGCAGTGGCGGGGGCGGCGGGAGCCAGCCGCCTCCATTGCAGAGGGGCAAGTCTCAGCAGTTGACAGTCAGTGCTGCCCAGAAACCCCGGCCATCCAGCGGGAACCTATTGCAGTCACCGGAGCCGAGTTACGGCCCTGCCCGTCCACGGCAACAGAGCCTCAGCAAGGAGGGCAGCATTGGGGGCAGCGGGGGCAGCGGTGGCGGAGGGGGTGGGGGGCTCAAGCCCTCCATCACCAAGCAGGTAGGTGAGCCTGGGAGGAAGGCGGGGGAGAAGGAAACGGGCCGGGGAGGTAGAGGTAGCTTAGGGTTTGTGGTCTGAGCTTACAATCTTCTCACCTCCTTCCACTCGGTACACAAGCGTGTGGGAGGGCCTGCTGCGTGCTGCGCTGCTCTGGCACTGATTTGTCAGTGAGCAGCAAAGGGCCCTGCCCGCAGGGAGCACGCACTCGGGAGGCGCGATAGAGGGCTTGCCTCGCATTCACAGGTGGTCAGAGCTCGAGCAGGGGGACAGCTGGGGCCTGTCTCTTGGCAGCGCGCGCTCTAAATGCACCCTGCCTTCTCCCACCTTCCCTCTCTGTGCGCCACCTGCCCTGTCCCAGCATTCTCAGACGCCATCCACGCTGAACCCCACCATGCCAGCCTCTGAGCGGACGGTGGCCTGGGTCTCCAACATGCCTCACCTGTCGGCCGACATCGAGAGTGCCCACATCGAGCGGGAGGAGTACAAGCTCAAGGAGTACTCCAAGTCGATGGATGAGAGCCGGCTGGACAGGGTACGCCAGCCCCAAGCCCTGCCCTGCCCTTGGCACTGCCGAGGGAAACAGCCGGGATCAGGTAGTTATGGTGGGAAGAAAAGGAAAAGACTTGGCCCCCTGCCTTGAGAAGCCTTTGGTCTGTAGGGGAAAGCAGATACAATTCTCCACTGAGAATTCAGTTCCTACTCTGTTTTGTGGGTTATAGACATCATGTCCCATCGGGGGAAAAACAGGCCCTGTAGTAGGTGTCCCCCATGCTCTTCCCCAGGGAGGACATAGTCTGGGCTCCTGTGGCTGTGAGGAGTGGGAAGTCACCTTACTAGCAGCGAGCTGACCAGTTGGGCAGGGCAGAGGGGTTGAGATGCGCTATAAGCGACATCCGCTTGGCCCAGTCACTGCCCCATGGGCAGAGGTGGCAGAGGGTTGGTGGTGTACAGTAGTGTGTATCGGTCCGTGTGTGAGAAGACCATCCAGACTCCCAGCTGGTGGTGGCCCAGAGCAAAAGACAGCCAGAGCGCTGGGCACACACAGCAGCTTAGCAGCACGTGCCCTGGTGAAGCCATTGCTCCAAGAACCTTGAAGGAGAGCGTGGCTGCGGGTTAGACAATAGGTAGAGAGCGCACGGCTCCAACTTGAGTAGAGAGAGGTTTCTCGGGGGAATTGGGGTTTGATGTAGGACATGTTGGGACGACTTAGAGGGACTTGGTTAGCCAGCCCCAGGAGAGAATTGGCCCTGCTGGCAGAGGGTTAGCGTCCCTCCTCGCCCAGGGTGCCTGGCTAGGTGTGTGCTCTTCAGAGGACAAGAAGACCGTCTCTGAGATCAGTGTTCCTGTGGGCGGTTCGGGTGAGGAGCCTGTTGAGGAAGGCTCTCGACTGGAACTGTCCGGTAGTTTCCTATAGCGGTAGAATGTTCTTGGTCCCCACTGCCCAATATGGTGGCCACCGGCCACGTGGCCGGTGCAGTTGGGGAAATGAAGTTCTAATTTGTATTTAATTTTTAAATAGCTGCGCGTGGTTAGTAGTTACTGTAGTGGACAGCACAGCTCCAGACTTAAGAGCCAGTGGAAGGACTCCTTCAGCCTCGGAATCCCTTATCAAAGAGAAGCACGCGGAGCTTCTCGGCCGGGACTCCCCTGAAGCCCAGACTCTGCCCCGGGGTGCAGCCTTCCTCTCCCCAGTCGGTGTCTCTCCTTCCTGGTCTTCCCCAGGCCGTGAGGAGTCCCCTTAGCTTTAAGTTCAGGTTGTGCCCGTGAGTCTGTGTAGGTTCATGTGTCCAGGCGCACGTGTGAGGACATGTGTTTACCCCTCGGGTATGGGGTCTGTGACCACGCTCCATTGTAAGGGATCTTCAGCTCGGGTGGGGCCTTCAAAAAAGTGGGTGTGTACCTACGATCAGCCGGCAGGGGAAGGGCTGGGGAGGTGGCTGCGAAGTCACCCTCAACCGGCAGCAGCTGTTCTTGGCAGGCAGGGCCGGGGCGGGGGGGCGGGGTGAGGGCAGGGCGCCTCTCACAGTGCGGGGTCGTGTGCCCGGCGGGCAGGTGAAGGAGTACGAGGAGGAGATCCACTCGCTGAAGGAGCGGCTGCACATGTCCAACCGGAAGCTGGAGGAGTATGAGCGGAGACTGCTGTCTCAGGAGGAACAGACCAGCAAGATCCTGATGCAGTATCAGGCCCGGCTGGAGCAGAGCGAGAAGAGGCTCAGGCAGCAGCAGGTGGAGAAGGATTCGCAGATCAAGAGCATCATTGGCAGGTGAGGGGCGGCCCGGGGAGGGGTAGCAAGAGCCTGAGGTTGAAGAGAGCCCCAGACCCCAACTCCAGACACTGTGAGGAAAGCCCCCCTACACTGTCCTCACCCGAAGGGAAGAAACCCCTTGCTGAGTGTAGTAAGTGTCCCCGATAGATAACTTCTGAAGCCATTGGAACGTGTGCCTGTTACCGTCCAACCACCACTGTGTCTTTCAACGCAGGCCATGCTGTTCACCTCACACCCATGCAGGGTCCTTGCCCAGAGCAGCGTCTGACCATCCCACCCTGGGCCTTACTCCCTTCAGAGCCAGCTCCATTTTGATTTCATTCCTAAAGTGTTTTGAGTAACATTAATTGGAAGAACAAGGCTTCATTGGAAGCATTTGAAAACCACTGCTCTAATTGCTGTCCGTTAGGAGAAATCACCTTGAGGCTCTCTACCAAAGGCAGAGAGATGCTGGGATAACAGTGGTTGTAGAGGACCGCTTGGCTGAGGGGCATCAGGGGCGACACAGGAGGTGGAGTGGGGGACATGAGAGCCAGACCTTCAGCCACTGGGGGTCTGGGAGGGCGCTACCCTGAATGGGAGCGGACGGCCTGGCGTATGTGGATGGTAGACGCTCAGAAAGCTGTCCTTAGGGGGATGTGAGGGTCCCTGAGGGGAGGGTGAGTAACTGACTATGGAGAATTCTGGGGCAGGGGCGGAGGGTGCCCGAGAGCTGCATGGTGCCCGGGTCAGGAGTTCCCTGGGCAGTTAGTGCCCGCCACTAACCCCACTGAAGCCCGTCCCTTCAGGCTGATGCTGGTGGAGGAGGAGCTGCGCCGGGACCACCCCACCATGGCTGAGCCGCTGCCCGAGCCCAAGAAGAGGCTGCTCGACGCTCAGGTGGAAATTACAATGTCATTTATCTTCTCCGTGTCCCATCCCCATCCATCCCACGGTCCTTCGTGCTCTCACTGCACCAGCACCCCAGCCCCATTGACGTTGTCTTTCCCACTGTCCTCCGTGTGTCCACTGGCTGCCCCCAGCAGTCCCTCAGTGACCCCATCAGTGACCCCATCTTCATCCCATCCTCGGTGCCTCCGTCACTCCTGGCCCTGTCTTTCCCACTTCTGTCTGCATCTGAGGACCTGCGAGAACCGCACTCTCCGCCCCACACCACACTCAGCTCCTGGGGGCCTGGCCCTCCTGTGCCTGCTCTTGTCCGTCCGGGGTTCAGCTTCCCCGGAGCTCTTCCCGGCCGGGTGGCTAGCCCTGGCCCAGACGCTGCATTTCTGCTAGTTCCCTCAGGCTCCGGTTGGGGCCTGGGGACGTGGGGTCTCCATCCTCCGCTCTCCTGGCTCCCCAGTTTTCCTGACTCCTTGGCAGCCCCTGCATAGTCCTCCTGGCTCTTCAGAACTTGAACCCTCCCGCGCTGCTGTAAGCTCTCCCGCCCTCGGGGTTCAAGCCCAGCTGCCTCTGGCCCTCACACCTGACTAGCACTACACCCCTCTGCTGCCCTCCCTCTTCTCACCAGCCAGCTTTAGGGCCTCCCATGCACTCTTGCCCCTTGCTCTCCCCCAAGTCTGCTCACTTTCCCACTACGCTCTTCCTCCTGCTCCGCTGGCCAGGCTTCCCACCCTCCAGGCTCCTGACCCCATGACCCCACTCTCTCCCCCTGCAGCTCCTCATCAGGTAGTTCTCCTGGTTGCTCTTTGACCACGGGCGGAGGACACAGGGGGAGGTGACTCCGGACCACTGCAGGTTGGTCACTCCCGAAGCCCACTCCCCTCCGACTCTCCACAGCCTTCCCCCTCACTGCTGCCCGCACCTGCGCACTCCATAGACCCTGCCCTCTGGCACCTTCTGCACAGACCATCTCCTGAGGCGCTGCCCAGAGAGAGCTTCCTGCTGCCTCCCCATCACTAGGTGATTCCTTCAAGTGCCAGGCATCTACCCTGGAGGCCCTGCATTCCCAGATCACACTCCCTTTCCCACAGAGCCCGTCCCCAGCCTCCTCCTGTCAGCCTCTTCCTCGTCCTCTCCAGTGTATGTCTGTCACCCCCCATTTCACCAGAGCGTCCTTGGGGGTGGGGCTGTTGGGGTGGGGCTTAAGGAGGAGCGGTGATGATGGGTTGGGGCACCCTTGCTAGAGGGGCTGTTCTGACCACAGCAGGTAGGTTGGGGTTTCCTCTTCCTTACCTAACCTTCGTTCTCTACCCTCCTTCCTTCCCCCTCTCGCCCACTTCTCTCTCTTCCTTCTCCTTGCATCTGTGAGGTGGAAGGCATCTGGGCTCCTGTGCAGCCGTATTAGGTGGGAATTAGGAGGAGGAGCTCGTTAACCCGGGGAGGCCCTGGCAGGCCTGGAAAGACTGCTGTTCAGATGTCAGGGCAGGAGGCAGGGCGAGTGGAGCAGAAGGAGCAAGGAGCCATGACAGGTGTTAGCGCGCCAACCGGCTCATGTGGCATGGCAGCTGGCAGTGGGCTGAGACGGCTTCTAGATAAGCTCCTGGGCTCCCTGGCCATGTTGCTTCCCAGACAGTGGTGCCCGGAGCAGCATGTTAAATAACCTCTGTTCTTCCCGTCAGAGCTCACATCCCAGGTGGCTAATGCCACTCACTCCCCCTCCCGCCTCCCAGTGGCCTTGCAGACACAATCCTACCTAAAAGCTCGGCAAGGGAACCTGTGGGCCACCGACGGCATTTCTGAGCGCCTTATTTTCCGCGGGCTTGGTCTGCGGCGGGCAGTGGCTCCTCGCACTGTCACTTTAACTCTGCCTGCCCAGCCTCCTGTCCAAGTCTTAGTGGTCTGGAAAGGGTTCGCTGTGGAAAAGCTCCTGCAGCAAATTCCTTTGGAAAATGAATAATGGCACCCCAGTTTATCTACTTTCTAAATGGGGTCCTTGGGGGTGTGGGGGCATGATCGGCAGCCACGCAGAGGGATGGCATCTGAGCTTTCTTCTCTCCCTGCCGCCCGCCATTCTCTCCCTTGCTGACTGTGGAAATCAAGTGAGGCAGCTTTGTTTGTGGCCGGGGCTTTGGTGGCTTCTAATTTGGGAGGGAGAGCTGAGTTGGGAACTTCTACCTGGGAGGATATTGTATCCTTTAGAGAGGTCAGACATCACTGGGGGCCAGGCCTAAATGCCCTGTGGCCCAGAAAATAATTGGGAAGCTTTTGCTAAAGCACTTTTAGGTACTGGCCCCTCGACAACTCAGCCATTCATTTAAATGTTAATTCTGTGCCTGCATTTTATTTTTTGGTTGGCGGAAACAAAATTTATTGGAGGACAGACAGACTTCCTGCTGCAAGAGGGCAGGAGGCAGGGGCCCAAAGTGGGTTAGGTTACCCTGTGCCCATATTTGTAAGGCAAGTGAGCAACCAGAAGCCTTAGTGCCGATGGTTGCCTTCTCTCCCAGCAGAGGGCAGGAGCCAGGCCGAGGGCCGGAGCAGGAGCTGGGCTGAGCAGCAGGGGTGATACAGGAACAGGGTTGGGGTAGGGTCTGGTACCCTCACCTTTAATGGGAGCCCAGGCAGAGGGAGTGAAAGGAACGCGGGGGTGGGAAGGATGAAGCGTGTGTGCTTCCTGTGGCTGCAGAGGTTGGGGCCTGCTGTGTCCGCAGGGCTCCCAGGCTGTTGTGGTTAGAGGGAGAGGGAGAGAGAGAGAGAGAGAGAGGCAGCCCTCCCACGTCACTTCCCTGAATCCCCTTCCTTTCCCCCCAGTACAGTTAAACCTCTCTAATTTGGAATGTTATATTTGAGAAGATGGCTACTCTGAATAAGTGACAAAACTGAATGACAGTGTCTATTTAATGAAATGCATGTCTTCAAATATATACAGTAAGTAAACTTCAATGAATAGGCTTTTCTCCTCGCGCCCTCAGGGAGCATGCGTTAATGAATAGATAGGTCTGAAAAGTCTGTTTTCTGGTATTGGTTAAATATTCCTCCCACAGACACATTGCCACTGTTAATTTCCTTAGCACACCCTTTCTTCATAGATAAAGGAAAACTCAAGCCCAGTTTTTATTCAAATTATGAAAAAACTCCAAATCCATGGGGGTTTGGATTAATGAGGTTTTGCTGTACTGCCTCCCCTTGTTCCCTCAACACAGAGCTCCTACCTCGGATGGGGGTGGGCTGGGAGAAGGCTCCCAGAGGAGGAGGTGGGCTGGGCAGGAGGAACAAGAGGTGGGCGAGGGGGGGACTTGGCTTTTGAACTGGTGTCCTGCGGTGACTCTGGGGTTGAAGGCCCTATTAGGAGTCGGGTAAGATTCCTTCTCCCTGATCCCAGAAGAAGTAACTTCTCCTGAAGGTGAGGAATGACAGAAGGGGTGTGCGGTGGTCCTGGGGAAGAGGATGGGACGTGGCCTGTGGCGTGGGCTGGCTTTGGGGGAGGCCACTGCGCGGGGGCTGGCACCCAGGCCACTGCGATGCGTCTCAATAAGTCCGCGCTCTCCTCTTTGGTGTCTTGCAGGAGAGGCAGCTTCCCGCCTTGGGTCCAACAAACCCGCGTGTGACGCTGGCCCCACCTTGGAACGGCCTGGCCCCCCCAGCCCCGCCCCCCCCACCCCGGCTGCAGATCACCGAGAACGGCGAGTTCCGAAACACCGCAGACCACTAGCCCACCCAGCATCACAGACCTCCTTGCCCATCACCCCACCGCGGACAGCACCGACCACCGGGACTGGACATCGCCGAAGGACAGCAGGACTGCCTCCCTGAATGCTTCCTGGGGGGCACCAGTCCCCCACCCCCACTGCACCGTTTCCAGGAGGGAAAGCGGGGACCCTTAGCTGCCCCTTTCCTTCCTGTTAGGGTGCTGCCCCCTGTGATCCCCGAGGACCCTTGCCCCAGGACACCACCTATCCCACACTGACCCCTTCACTCCGGGGTGCTATCCCCATCCTCTGCCTCATCGTTCCCCTGAGCACTGGGGGACAGACCCTCGCCCCCACCCTGGGGGTGTGGCACCTCCAAACTTTCAACTTCAGGGTGATTTTTTAGCAGTAACCAGAGCTGACAATCTAACTCCCCTCCATTGCCCCATTTTGGCCTCCCCTGTCCCCCTTGTTATGGGGAGGGGACCCCAGGTGAGGGGGCCCTACTACCCCTTGATTTCTCAGGAGCGTCTGGGGGGGCTCAGCACGCACAAACTCCTTCTCATCCTACCACTCTTAAATTCACTCCCTCCCCACCCAGAACCAGATGGGGTGGAGGGGCCACCGGGGCAGGGTGGGGGCGGCAAGGGGGGAATGGGAGTTGTCTCCCCTTCCTCCCACACCTGATCTGCTCTTGGCTGGTCCCAGAGCGGGGTGAGGGGGCTAATGCCCCCCCCTCCCCCAGTGTGTTGGGTGGGGTGGAATTGAGGTTAGGGTGAGGGGTTAGGGTTTAGGAGGGTGTGTATATTGGGAAGGACAGACTAGCTGATCTGCCCTACCATGACACACAGTCCCCCCTGCCCTCCCCTCGCTCTCTTCATGGTCTCTACTCCCAGGGGGACAGGGGAAATTACTCTAGGAAAAGCCATGTCTCTCTCCCCCAGGGTGGGGGGACCTGTGTGGAAGAGGGGTGTTGGGGGCCTCTTTCCATGACTCTGTCCCCTGGGGGAGGTAGGACAGGGCTGGGCTACCCTTTCTTCTCCCCCTTCCCAACCTCCCTCCACCTCCCTCCCTCCCGCCAGCTCCACAATTTTTCGGTGTTTCTCTGTACATAGCTCTCTGGCGGGATAGGGGAGGTAGGACGGATGGGGTTTGGGGTGGGTAGGTCATGAGAGGGGAGAACCCCCTTCTTGACACCCCTCTTCCTTGACTGCTATCCCCTACCCAGCCTTGCCCCCTCATCCCTTCTTGCGTTTGGTATTGAAACTTCGCAGACTCCACCCTTCTTTCTTTTGTATGGACAGCTCCCCTTCAGTCCCCTCCCCTAATCACATACACCCAGCCGGGGCCAAATTTATACTTATATAAAAGTTGTAAATATGTGAGATTTTATCCCTGTGCCCTTTCCTTGCATTCCCAACCTCAGACCCTACCTGGGACCCCCTTTTCTCCTCTTATTTGGCTGTTGTAATTATCTGGGGTTTGTACTGTACATATCTGGGGTGTGTGTGTGGGGGCTGGGGGCAACCCCTGTGTACAGAGCTTCCTAGCCCCCTCCCCCATGCTACCCTCCCCACCCACCACCCTAAGGGTAGGGAGATGCATCTCCCTATCGGTTTTATTTTGTTTTCTCGTTTTCCCTTCCTACCCAACCCCAATCCCAGCCTTCTCTACCCCTACCACTGTCCCTTTTTCTCCACTCCCAGCCCCATTTCCTTTTTTTCTGGAGTGTGTGGTGAAACTGAAAAACCATGTTTAATAAACGGAGATTGTTCTTTTATTTCTCTGCTGACTTTCCTAAGCTGGAACCTCCAGGAGGACCAACAGGGTGATAAGACCTGCTTTTCGAAAGGAGACCCACAGCCCAGGAGAAACTATGCCTGTGCAAGACAGGCTCCCCCGGAGGGTCACTCTCCCACCCAGCCAGACTTCCTGCTGCAGAGCAGGGTGTTACAGAAACCACACACACAATTCGACCGAGCAAACGTAAAGATCTAATTGGCTTTATTCACCGATTCATGAGTTGGGCAGCATCCCATCCAGTACATAGGAGCTCAGCCCAGCTGCGGGGAAGAAACAGTTTTAAAGGGTGGGAAAAGGAAATTATTGGCTAAGAACATTGTTTCAGACAAGGTCACCCTCCTGAGCCCCACCGAGGGGCCTGTCAGGTAACCCCAGGCTGAACAGTTAAAGGTTACGTTCCAGGGAGAAAGTGAAACTGCAACTAGGTTATGTATTAAGTCTTAGTTTGAGACATGGGCTTGGCGCAAATGACTCCCTTTGGGACGTGCTGTCTGGTTTTTAACAGGGTTTTGCACTGGCCAAGCCCAGTCTAGCTCTCCCCTTCCCTGTGCCCTACTCAATCCCAAGTAGAGGCCAAGGAACAGGAGCGTTATCTGATAAAAGATGCCAAGGCTCTCTCCACCAGCATCCTTTAAAGAACAGTTCCACCTGGCAGGTGTGGCTCAGTCGTTGAGCATCGACTTAGGAACCAGGAGGTCATGGTTTGATTCCTCGCCTGCGGCCGGATTGTGGGCTCCGTCCCCGGTGGGGCCTGCAGGCGACGGCCCAACAGTGATCCTCGTTCATCATGTTTCTCTCTCTCCCTTCCTCTCTGAAATCAATAGAAACATATTCAATAGAAAAACAGATAAAATAATTACTTAGAAATAAGGTTTCACTGCTGGTGAAAATGTCCCCGAGCGGAATGGAGGGCAGAGCACGGTTCCTTAGCGAATTGGGTTCCAATCCCAGCCCTACCGCTTGCCACCCGGAGGAGACAGGGTGGCAGCACCTACCTGACGGCGGCGTGGGACGGGGCGACGCGGAGCCCACGCGGCAGGTGCCCACGGAACCTCGCCGCTCAGCACCTGGCGGGGCGCGGGCGCCGCTGTAACCCCCGGCGGCCCCCCAGCCGCCCCTCCGGCCGCGCGCCCGAGGCAGGCACCGCCCCTCAGCACCGCCTCCTCGCCGGCGCAGCCTATCAACACGAGGCTCGTGGACTCCAATTGGCTGCCTCTAGCCCCGCCCTCCGCATCCGGCGTCGGCGTCGGCGAGGCGGCGGCTTCCGGCCGGGACGGCGGGGTGGCTCCCGAGGCGCTGCGGATGCCTCAGGCGCTCGCGGCTTCGCGGGAGCTGGGCCCTGTGGGCAAGGCGGGGCAGCGGAGCGGCGGGCCGGCCCGGCTGCGGCTGGCGGACCTCCCACCCTCTTCTCCTCACGGCCCCGGAAGTAACCCGGTTGGTGGCGACGAGGTTTTTGTTGGTGCGGGAGTGCGCGGGCCGGTCTGACCGAAAAGTTTCCGCGGGTCGGGGCGGGGGTGGGGGGCGCAGGGAGGGCAGGTGGCGTTCGAGGCCTCGCGCTCTCCGTGCTCACAGCCGCTGTGACCCCGTCTCTTTCCTCCACAGCCTTCCTCCGGCGTGAGGCCCGCCCCTGCCCCTCGCCTCCGGGCCTCGACCCGCTGGGACCGCTCCCCGCGGAGGCCATGGAAACCTCCACACCTCTGCCTCCCGTCGCCCCGTCCCCGAACTGCAGCCCCGCCCCACGCACCATCCAGATCGAGTTCCCTCAGCACAGCTCAGCGCTTCTGGAAGCCCTGAACCGGCACAGGCTGGAGGGCAAGTTCTGTGATGTGTCCCTCCTGGTGCAGGGCCGGGAGCTTAGGGCTCACAAAGCAGTGCTGGCTGCCGCCTCTCCGTACTTCCACGACAAACTCCTCCTGGGCGATGCCCCGCGCCTCACCCTGCCCAGCGTCATCGAAGCGGATGCCTTCGAGGGGCTGCTCCAGCTCATTTATTCAGGGCGCCTGCGCCTGCCCCTGGACGCTCTCCCCGCCCACCTGCTGGTGGCCAGTGGCCTCCAGATGTGGCAAGTAGTGGATCAGTGCTCAGAGATTCTTAGAGAATTAGAAACCTCAGCCCGTGGAGCGACCCCCTATCACACACTTCCTTCCGCCGCATCATCAACAGGAGGTTGGTGCACTCGCCCTTCCTCTTTCCAGGCTCCTGTGCAGTCTTCTGCTTCTACCCAGAACCCCGCTGGAGGGGAGGGGAGTGACCTGGGAGAGGTGTTACAGATTCAAGTGGAGGAGGAGGAGGAGGAAGAAGAAGATGATGATGAAGACCAGGGGTCAGCAGCCCTTTCTCAGACTCCTCAGCCTGCCAGAGTATCAGGGGTTCCCCACTCTCACGGGTCCCACCCACTGCCCATATCGGCTGCTCCCCGTAGGCTTCCGGAGGAGGAGAGTGCACCACTTGAACCTCCTGCCCCTCCTGCAGCGCCCCCCAAAATCTTCTACATTAAGCAGGAACCCTTTGAGCCTAAGGAGGATGTAACAGGAAGTGGCACTCAGTCTGGAGGAGTGATGGAGGAGGCCACAGTGTTTCCTAGAGGCGCTGAAGGGAGCGAAGAGCTGGGGTTCTTGCCGCCCTCAGGAGTAGGGGCAACCTCTGGAGGTGGAGGTCCATCCTGGAAACCAGTGGATCTTCATGGGAATGAAATCCTGTCAGGGGGTGGGGGGCCAGGAGGAGCAGGGCAGGCCGTTCATGGGCCTGTGAAACTGGGGGGGACACCCCCTGCAGATGGAAAATGTTTTGGTTGCTTGTGTGGGAAGCGGTTTGCAGTGAAACCGAAGCGTGACCGGCACATTATGCTGACATTCAGCCTCCGGCCCTTTGGCTGTGGGATCTGCAACAAGCGCTTCAAGCTGAAGCACCATCTGACAGAGCATATGAAGACCCATGCGGGAGCCTTGCATGCCTGTCCCCACTGTGGTCGTAGGTTCCGAGTCCATGCCTGTTTCCTTCGTCACAGGGACCTGTGCAAGGGCCAGGGCTGGGCCACTGCTCACTGGACGTACAAGTGACTGTGAGGACATATATTAACTTGTAGGACAAGAGAACCACCACTGCTGCTGATGGATACTTACCCCTCACTACCCTGGTACCCCAATCATGGATCTTATACTCGTGCCGGGGGGATATATTATGGACCTCTTGTTCTTGGGTATGGTCCTCAACCTGGCAGATTTGGAAACTCAGAATTCTCATCTTACTGCAGGTTTTTACTAATCACATTACAGAATAGTGGTTTCCAGGCCGTATGTAAACTGGTCACTTGCTCATAATAGACCTTTTTATACAGGAAACCAGATTTCAGATTAGAAATTTATTTGAAGAGAGAAGAGTTAAAACAAAAAGACATAATGATAAATGTTTCATTCAGTCTCCATGAGAAGTTAAAGGAGCTGGTCTCCATCTAGGGATATGTTTGATTTAGAGTTCTAATAATTCAGGGACCAAGCTCTAAGTTTTTCTTTATCATTGCTGAAATGTGAGCAGAGCTTTTGTATGTACTTTCCTTGTTATGTCTTTCCAGAAGCCCCTCAGATCATAACTTTTTTACCAGTAGATATCTTCCCAACACCTTTATTTTTATGTTGTAGTTGAGCACTTTAACAAATTGAGCATTCCATGTGTCACTACTGGAACCCGGGTATTCCTTCAATGGCCTGTGCCTCATCTACTTTTGACCACCACTGATCACTCATATATTGATCACAGTGATTGAAATGTGATCAGGGAACTCAGGAAATAGCCGCTGATCTAAAATGCTCTCAAGGTAGCACCACTACTCTGAACAAGTGGCTTTGGTCAGAGACGGGCTGAGATAGCACATACTGAAGGCTAGAGAGTAACTGCATAGTGGGACCACACCCTCACCCTTTCCATCCCTACTCGCACATGACAAATAAACTTTGTCCTGGAATTGAGAACTGACAGTGGACAGGACTGAGTAATTTATGTGGGAGAGACAATGTGAAAAGAGAGTTGCCAAGAGTAGGATGTGTTTTGCAGCTGGGTTATGTTGCTGGGGAAAGAATGCGATAGTTTCACACTGGTGCAGAGAAAACCATTCTGGACTGCAGTGGGCTGGATTCTAGGCTCGGACCTGCCACTGAATAACCTCTGGTGCACTACCTTATCTTTCAGAGTCTGAATTGTTACTTTTCCCCCTTCTTTCTGGGGTGTTATCTCCTAACTGGTTCTCTGTCCTTTTTTTTAAATAGATTTTTATTGATTTTAGAGAGGAAGGAGAGGGAGAGAGAATAGAAACATCAGTGTTAGGGTTTTTTTTGAATTCCAAGTAATTTTTTAAAATTTTGAATAGATTTATTTTTTTAATATTCTTTATTGTTCAGATTGTTACAGATGTTCCTTTTTTTTTTTTTTGAAACCTCCATAGCTCCCCTCCACCTGGTTCCCCCCCTCGCCCTGTGCCCTTACCCCCCCCACTGTCTTCATCCATAGATGTTTGATTTTTGTCCAGTCTCTTCCCATACCCCTCAAGTCCCCTTCCCCCTGAGAAATATCAGTCCACTCCCTTTCTATGCCCTTATATTCTATTCACCAGTTTATTCTGTTCATCAGATATTTCTATTGACTCGTTATATTCACTTGTTGATAGATATGTATTTGTTGTCACTTTGTTGTGCATACTTTTTACATTTACCTTTTTCTTCTTCCTCCTCTTCTTAAAGAATGCCCTTCAGCATTTCAAATAATCCTGGTTTGGTAGTAGTGTACTCCTTTAGCTTTTTCTTGTCTGTGAAGCTCTTTATCTGACCATCAATTTTACATGATAACCTTGCTGGGTAGAGTAATCTTGGTTGTAGGTTCCTGCTATTCATCACTTTGAATATTTCTTGCCACTCCCTTCTGGCCTGCATGGTTTCTGTTGAGAAATCAGCTGACAGTCGAATGGGTACTCCCTTGTAGGTAACTAACTGCTTTTCCCTTGCTGCTTTTACTATTCTCTCTTTGTCTTTTGCCCTTGGCATTTTAATTATGATGTGTCTTGGTGTGGTCCTTCTTGGGTTCCTTTTGATTGGGGTCCTCTGCGCTTCCTGGACTTGTAAGTCTATTTCTTTCACCAGGTAGGGGAAGTTTTCTGTCATTATTTCTTCAAATATGTTTTCAATCTCTTGCTCTCTTCTCTTCTTCTGGTACCCCTATAATTCTGATGTTGGTACGCTTAAAGTTGTCCCAAATGCTCCTTACACTATCTTCACACTTCTGAATTCTTTTTTCTTTTCCAGTTGGGTGCTTTTTGCTTTTTCATGTTTCAAATCTTTGACTTGATTATTGCAAACCTCTAGTCTGGTGATGGATCTCTATATAATATTACTAAGTTTATTGGCGGATTCTAGAAAATTCTTGAAAAACCTTAAAAGCGTAGTTCTGAACTCTATATCCAGTAGTTTGCTTTCCTTCATTTCTGTCATTTGTGACCTGTTTCTTTGTCTCTGCATTTTGGCTGTGTTGTTGGAGTGGTTTCTGCACTAGGTGTCCTATAGGGTCCAGTGATTCAGCTTCCCCAATCACCGGGGGTGGACACTCTTGTTGTACGCCTTTGAAGGCTGGGTGCACAGTCTTGTAGTTATCACTGGGAGGTATCACTGGGAGGAAATGATCTGCAGGCCTTTCTCCTCATTTGGAGTTTGGAACTTTTAGAGTTCTGTCCCAGCTTCAGTCCCTTAGGCTATGCTGTAGGCAGGCGGGCACACAGCTTGGGCGGGGTTGTGGGTGGGGTGGGGTCTCAGAATCACAGGGGCGGAGCAACCTGCAATGGCTGCCCTTCTGCTGACTCGCAGCCTCTCCCGGACCTGGAGCCTCCAAGCCCTGGGGTCTGCTCGCCTCTTAGTCCCCAAATCTCCACATCAATGATCGCTGCGAACAGCTCTGCTAGAACACCACTGATCTTCCGCCCCGTTGCCAGAAAACCCGCACTGCGTTCAGTGCGACCCCGGAGTTTATAATCTCCTTCCAAGCCGCGGATCCAGGCACATCTGCCACCCTTTCCGCGCCGCTTCCGTTCCGCGCCTCCGTACTTCTCGGTTTTGGCACCGGGAGCCTCTACCCAGTCTCAATGCACTCCTTCTCCTGACTTCTAGTTGCAAAGCGTCTCCGCCCTTGGTTCCGGAGGATGGCCTTTCACTGTGTAGTTGTATTTCTACAATTTAGTTGTGGAGGCTGCGCATCTAGGTACACACCTCATGCCGCCATCTTGGTTCTCCTGAAACATCAGTGTTGATAGAAAATCATCCATCAGCTGCTTTTCCTGCATGCCCCCTACTGGGGATCAAGCCCGCAACCCAGGCATGTGCCCTGACCCAGAATCAAACTGACCTCCTGGCTCATAGGTTGACTTCTGAACCACATCGGCTGGGCCCTCTTCCTCTTTTTTTCTTTTTTAAAGGGCTCGGTTCACATGATCTTTACCTATAATGTTCTCCAATTTCATATATTTTGTATAATGTTTAGTTTGCTCTACAAATATTTAGTGCAAAGCACTGTACCAGACCCTGCTTTATACTCTGCTCTCGAGTTTAGAGCTACTACTGAAGCTAGACAAATAATGACAGTGTAGTGTGGTAAGTTCATATAGTGGACAAGACAAGTTACTGTAGTTGCACAAAGGAAACTGAACCAAGGCCTATTATAGGTCAGCAGAGGTTTCACAAAGAACTCCATGTGCCAGACTAGTATGGCAATGGATGTGGATGGCTGAACTAATGTAGAAATGGTGCATGAGTTCAAGTCACAACTTCACTTCCCTAAAGCATGTTCTTAAAAAGGAGCTAAAGAATGTAACTTCATGGCTGAAAAGGTAAATTGTAGCTGGTATCTATCAGCCTCTGTAAAAGAGCCACGCCATGGTACCATTAAGGACTGAACACATTGGGAAAGGGGTCAAGGAGTAGGCTCCAATCTTCAATCTACTACAGTCCCCCCCAGCTGTCATTCTTTTGGCACACATCCTGTTGGTGGCTATATCCGTTGGCCAGGATCCTCAGGTTGCAAGCAGTGGAAGCTGGCTCTAACTATCAAAACAGGAAACTATGAAAGGATGTGGGGTGGCTCCTAAAATGGGAGGAAGGGATGAAGGACCAGCCTTTGGTCAGATCTGAGAGTCCAGGGAGCAGGAACTCCTGGAAGTCTCTTCAGGTCATACGTTTTGGGGTGATGAATCAGTCATTCTTATTTCTTGTGTCACTCAAGATTAAATTTCCCGCCTTGACCGGTTTGGCTCAGTGGATAGAGCATTGGCTGCGGACTGAAGGGTCCCGGGTTCGATTCCGGTCAAGGGCATGTACCTTGGTTGCGGGCACATCCCTAGAAGGTAGTGTGCAAGAGGCAGCTGATGGATGTTTCTCCCTCATCGATGTTTCTAACTCTCTATCCCTCTCCATTCCTCTCTGTAAAAAACCAATAAAATACATTTTTTTAAAAAAGATTAAATTTCTCAGATGACAACTGTGAGTCTCAGATCCTCCCTCTGGCCAGAGCACCTTGATCATGTGTTCCCTCAAAGTAATGGAGTGGGCATGGAATCCTCAAGGGGCAATTGAAG
This sequence comes from Murina feae, assembly GCA_004026665.1. NCBI lineage: Eukaryota > Metazoa > Chordata > Mammalia > Chiroptera > Vespertilionidae > Murina > Murina feae. Next base: position 77,571 of record PVJC01001467.1, read on the forward strand.
TCCCGGGATAGAGGAGTAGGGAATGGTTGCTGATCAGACCACAGGAACAGAGACCCACCCCAGACAGTCTCCACATGTTGCCACCTTGGGATCCTTAAAGCCTCAGATATACCTGGCACTTAATAGGCATTCGAGATAATGTGAACCTGCCCTGGCTGGTTTGGCTCAATAGAGTGTTGGCCTATGGACCAAAAGGTCACAGGTTTGATTCCTGGTCAAGGGCATGTACCTCAGCTGCAGGTTTAATCTCCTGCCCCAGCGGGCACATTAGGGAGGTAACTAATTGATGTTTCTCTCTCCCCACCCCTCTCTCTTCCACTCTCTTAAAATCACTAGAAAAAATACCCTCAGGTGAGGATTAAAAAAAAAAAAAGATAAGTGAACCTGCCCAATTTCCACCTCTGCCCTCTGAACTGAAGACAGAATTGTTTCCTCCCTCTCCTTAACCCTGGAGCACTTCGTTACTACTCTATAAAGCCAATTACAGCACCATGTTAGCCCTGGCTTGTGTTCCTCAATGGTTAGAGTGTTGGCCCCCACACTAAAGGGTTTGACTCCCTGGCCCTGGAAGGCAACAGTGTGTCTCTCTCACATCAGTATCTCTCTCCCCCTCCCACCCACCCACTGTCTCTCAAAATCAATGGGGGGGAAACCCTTGGGTGAGGATTAACAAAATGCAAACAAACATGTCAGAGTTTTATTTCAAAAGTTACTAGATGTTGTACCCTGGCCCATGTGGCTCGGTTGGGTTTCACCCTGTGCACTGGGGGTGGGGTGTGTGTGTGGGGGGGGAAATGCCGGTTCCACTCCGGTCAGGGCACGTGCCCAGGTTGCAGGCTTGGTCCCCAGTGCAGGAGGCAGCCAACTGATGTGCTCTCACATCGATGCTTCTCTCTTTCTCCTGTCTAAAAGTCAATTTTAAAATCCTTCAAAAAGATTTTAGGTATTGTACAGAAAACAGTTTCCACGATGAGGGTTTGTTTTAAACAGGTAAACGTACTTTTCTGCCTCTGTCCTTTCCTCCTTTAGTGGAAGAGATGTTCCTACTGTCCAAGGCTCGCCCCTTCCGAGAACTTTGCTCTTGTACTTACCTCTCCTTGTATCTTCACTCCATATAGCTCCCACTGGCAGTTAATCATGCTCATAGAGTTGTGAGAATACATGTAGTGGACAATGCTTTGCACTCAGTAAACTCAATAAATATTAGCTATTATTATGAAAGAACATGAGTCAGTTACACCTTTACTGGGGTCTGTTCTCTCAGGGAGGAATCACTTACATAAAGAAAATGTTTTCAACTAAAAGGGAAAGGAGGCATACAGCACTCAGTAAGGATTAGATATTATTACCTTCTTCATAAGTGTTAGAGTTCTTCTAACTTTATGCACTCCTGGGTGGTTTTTATGTACTCTTCTGAGTTAAACCTTTTAAATACTGAAGACTCTTAATTTCATATCTCCAGTTTTTCTGACCCCCAGACCCACTTAGATTTCTTTTTTCCTTCCTTGAACAATAAATGCAAAAGGTATCACGAGGGCCTGGGCCTTGGATTATCACTTTAAGAGACAAATATTTAAACCAGCTATGTAGAGACTTCGTAGACATCTCAAGCTCAGCATGCCTAAAATGCTTGACCCCTCCTCCGGCCAGCTGTTTCTCTGTTCCTTCCTGGCTTAGTTCCACCGTCTACCCAGATGCCCAAGACTGAAACCTGGGAATGTTCCCGAACATCTCACCTCCCATACCTGTCCTACTAGTGCTGTTTCCCAAATATTTCCAACTGATGCATTCCTTATTCTCACTACTGCTACTGCCACCTAACTCATTGTCTTCTGTCTTCACACAAAGGCCAGAGTGATCTTTCTGAAGCAAGTAAGTGCTGTTTCACCAGCTTGCACCTTTCATTTGCTTCCCTTGCTCTTTCATGGTCTCCTCACTCATTACCTTCTCCCTTAGGCCTCTGCTCTTTTCCTCTGCTCCTCATGCTCATCTCTCTACCCGGACTAGTTCCCTACCTAGAAATAGCCCTCAGTGGGCTAATTCCTACTCTCGTTAATTATCAGCTTAAACATCACTTCCTCTAGAAAATCATCCTTATCATTAGGGTCTCTGCTATGTGCTCCACTAGCTCTTATTTTCCCATATCACAAGATGGAATTTTCATTATTCAGTAAATATTTGCCAGCTACCCACTATTACTCATATGTAGGTGCTGTTTTAGGCATGGTGGACATAGCTTGCCTCATAAGATACATTCCAGTGCTGTAAAGGAAATAAACCAAGTAATAAGCTGGGGAGTAACAGAAAAGGAAGGCATACTGTGCATATTCATTTAGTATCCAAAGGAGAAGAAAGACCTAGAGATGCAAAGCTGGGCAAGGAAGGTGTTCCATTAAAGTGTTTAGCAGATGCAAAGGCCAAGAAAGAAAGGGGTTGGATGTTTGACAAGAAGACCAGTGGACCCAGAGAGGAATGAGCTGTCTTAAGTTTGTTTGGGCTGTTGTAACACTACATAGACTATGCTTATAAACAACAGAAATTCATATCTCACAATTCTGGAGGCTGGGAATTCAGGGTCAAACACCCGCAGATTCTGTGTTGTGAGGACCTGCTTGATGGTTCATAGACTGTCATTTTCTCGCTGTATCCTCACATGGCAGAAAGAGAAAGGGAGTTGTCTGGGGTATCTTTATAAGAGCACCCATCCCATTCATGAGGGCTCCACCTTCATGACCTAATCACTTCCCAAAGGCATCATCTCCTAAAACTATCACATTGGGTGTTAGGAATTCAACATATAAATTGGGATGGGGGGATACAATCATTGAGTCCATTGCAGATGTGATTGAAGAGGTAGGCTAGGGCTGGATTATCTAAAGCCCTTCAGATTGTGATGAGGAATTTGGAGTTTATTCTAAATGCAATGGAAAGGCAATAGTTTAAAGTAGCCCTAGCTAGTTTGGCTCAATGGATAGAGCATCAGCCTGTGGAGTAAATGGCACATACCCAGGTTGTTGACTTGATCCTCAGTAGGGGGCGTGCAGGAGGCAGTTAATAAATGATTCTCTCTTCCTCTCTGAAATTAATAAAAATTTATTTAAAAAAAAGAATTTAACATTTTAAAGAGTTTCCTCTGGTTGCAGAATGAATATTGGATCATTAGGGGACAAGAGTGGAAACAGGGAGACCAATTAAGCTATTTCAGTAGCGCAGAGAGTGGGTAAAAGTAGATAAGGAGAGAAGTACCAGGTGTACTGGTTAATGCGGATTTTGTAATCAAAGAAAACAATAATTTCAAGAGAAACATCAAAAGTGCTGTATTCAAAGTAATGTCTATCATTAGCTACACATTTCCCCCATCTTTCAGGTAATTTGTGGATACCGTCCCAATAGAACTTTTCTGGTTTTGAGGCAAACCATCCAGAGACCCAATTTTCCACTTCTTTGTACGTTTTGTAGTGCTGCTCAGAAAGCACAGGTGCCATTGATCAGAACAAGTGATATTCTGAAGGAGCAAGGTCTGCTGAATACAGTGGGTGGGTTAATACTTCGCAGGCAAAATCTTTTAACGTGTCTTTAACTGGTTTTGAAGTGTGTGATGGCGTGTTATCATGAAGCAAAATTACTTTGCCGTGTCTTCTGGCACATTCTCGTCGTTTCACGATCAAAGCGTGGTTCAAATTGATTATTTGTTGTCGGTAGCAATCAGTATTAATGGTTTCACCTGGTTTTAGAAGCTCATAATACACCACACCTTCCTGATCCCACCAAACGCAGAGCATTGTCATCTTTCTGAAGTGATTTGGCCTTGCAGTCGATGTTGATGGTTAACCTAGATCAACCCTTGATTTTGTCGTTTGGAATTCCCAAAATAAATCCCACTTTTCATCGCCAGTCACAATTCCATGCAAAAAAGACTTTCTTTCGTGCCACTGAAGCAACATTTTACTGATGATTTTTCGGTTTTCCATTTGTCTTTTATTCAGTTGATGTAACACCCATTTTCCTTCCTTTAAAATCTTTCCCATTGCTTGTAAACGATTGGAAATTGTTTGCTGAGCAACGTTTAATCTTTCTGCAAGTTGTTATTGAGTTTGATATGCATCTTTATCCAATAATGCTTGTCATTGTTGCTCTTCAAACTTTTTCGGTTGACCTTCGTCTTTCACATAGAAACCATCACTTTTAAAGCATTTAAACCAGCATTCACAAGTATCTTGGGATGAAGCATATTCACCATAAGCTTCCCGAAGTTACTTTTTCTTCAAAATAAAGTAATGAATTAAAACTTCCCACAAATGCTCTTTTTTTGGCCCAAAATTCAACATTTTTAAGCGTAAAAATACCCATGAAGTTAACACCTTCAGCAAATTGGACATGAAGTTTTAAAGCTTACTGTCAATACAACAAAATAGCATACATATCAAATTGCATATACATCAACATATGTGTAATTCCATCTTTTGAAAAAAATCAGCATTATTAACTGGCACACCTGGTAGATGGATTAAAACTATTATATTTGGAGACAGGCTGACAGGACATTCTAACAGATTAATAGAGACATTGTGGGAAAGAAAAATCAAGGGAGACTTCTAAAGAGTTTTGGCTTGAACAGTTGAACTAGAGGCCATTTAATGAGTAGTAGATGGATTAAAACTATTATATTTGGAGACAGGCTGACAGGACATTCTAACAGATTAATAGAGACATTGTGGGAAAGAAAAATCAAGGGAGACTTCTAAAGAGTTTTGGCTTGAACAGTTGAACTAGAGGCCATTTAATGAATAGAACTTGAGAGTGGATCCAGGTTTTTGTTTGAATGTCTAGGAGTATCCAGTGGGCAGCCCGATGTACTTGTCCAGTATTGTTCTAGACCAGTGTTGGCAAACTTATTCTATAAGGGACTAGATACTAAATATTAGACTTTGCATGCCAAGACACAAAATCAAGGATATTATATAATCACATAAAAATTAAAGAAAAATCACAAATTTTTTATTGACAGAACTCAAAATATAACTGAGTTCATTTCTCTTTTGGTAGTACAGGTTTACTGCTTAATTGGGACTCAAAGTTAGTGTTCCCTATCATCAAAGCCAATTGCAAATGTTTATCTGTTAATGGTGATCTGTAATGAGATCTTATATATTTCATCTTTGAAAATGTCTTCATACAGATAGGACTGCTAAATACTGATATCAATCCAAGAGCATATGATCTTTTTTAAATTCTCACCCAAGGATATTTTTCCATTGATTTTTTAGAGAGAATGAAAGCGAGGGAGGAGGAGTGGGGAAAAGAGAAACATCCATGTGAGAGAGACATGATTGGTTGCCTCCCGCACTCCCCCTGACCCAGGCCAGTGATTGAACATGTAACCATGGTATGTGCCCTTGACTGGGAATCGAACCCATGATGCTTAGGTCCTTCAGGTGATGCTCTAACCACTGAGTAAACTGGCTAGGGCCAAGAGCATATGGTTTTAATTGAGCATATTCAATACTTGAAAGGCATTTATAGAACTCTCTTATATTCTTCTCTTGATACTTGCCTTTTATCATGACATTGTAGATAAATCACATCCAATTGATGGTTAGATGGAAACTCCCCAATTGTGAAATTAAATATAGGATTTTTTTTTAGCTTGCAGTGAGGTCCAGAAAACACTGTTGAGATTATAGCTTGAGCTCAGAAAAATCTATCTGCTGCAAATTTCTGTGGAAATGGAGATCTTGCTTTTTGTTTTAATCTTTGATAGCACAGGAAGTGTGCATAATAGCTTGATAATATCTGCAGTTTAAACAACTTTAATGACTTGGCTGCAATATGTTTCACATAAACACTGTATATTTTGTAATTTTAGATTAAATTCATTAAGAAACATTACCACATCTGTAGCAAGTGTGCACTGACAGATGAATGGATAAACAAAGGGTGATATTTACATAAAATGGAATGTTATTCAGTCTGTAAAAGGAAGAATATCCTAGCCCTGGATGGTGTGGTTCAGTTGGTTGGAGCCTCGTCCTGTGCACCGAAAGGTGGCGGGTTCAATTCCTGGTCAAGGCACATGCCCCATTTTGCGCCCAATTCCCAATCCAGATGTGTATGGGAGGCAACAGATCCCTATCTCTATCTCATCTCTATCGCCCTTTCTCTAAAATCAATAAATAAAGGGAAGGAAATTCTGAAAGGAAGGAAATTTTTGTATATGCTACAATATGAATGAATCTTGAAGACATTATGCTAAGCAAAATAAGCCAAAAGGACAAATACTTTATGAATCTGCTTATACAAAGGACTGAGAGAAGTCATGTTCACAGAGACAGAAAGTAGCATGGTGGTTGCCAGGGGCTGGGCAGAGGAAAATGCGTTATTGTTTAATGGGTATAGAGTTTCAGTTCTGAAAGATGAAAAAAATGTTCTGCAGAGGACGGTGGTGATGGTTGCACAACAATGTGATTGAGCTTAATGAACTATACACTTGAAAATGGTTTAGGCCCTGACCAGGTAGCTCAGTTGGTTAGAGCGTTGCCCCGGATACACCAAGGTTGTGGGTTCGATCTGGTTTGATCCTTAGGGCACATACAAGAATCAACCAATAAATTCATAAATAAAGGGTACAACAAATCGATGTTTCCTCTCTTCCTCCCTCTCTTCTCTCTCAAACCAATAAATTAAAATTTAAAAATGGTTTAAATGGTAAGTTTTATGTTATATATATTTTGCAACAACAGAAATAAATAAATAAACAAACCACTAATGATCTAAAGGATCTAGATATTGGACATTTTGTGGCTGCTAACACCACAAAAAATGAACAGCCAGACATTAGTTGCTCCTTATGAAAAACACCATCACCATCTATTAATTAGTCTGGCCCAAAATATCAAACTTGAATGTTCGAGTCTCAAGATATAACTACCATTTCACAGAAAGTGCAGAGGGCAAGGAAACGTTAAACTATACCACTATGATCAATCTGCAAAACAGACTGTAAGAAATACTAAGGATTTCTTAGTATTTATACTAATGCATTTTCTTTCTTTTTTTATTGTTAATCCTTACCTGAGGATATTTTTCCATTAATTTTTAGAGAGTGGAAGGGGAGAGAGAGAAACACCGATGTAAAAGAGATACATCCATTGGTTGCTTCCCACATGGGGATCAAGCCTGCAACTGAGGTACCTGCCCTTGACCATAGTCAAACCTGGGACCTTTCAGTCTGCGGGCTGATGCTCTATCTACTGAGCCATACTGGCTAGGGTGACAATGCATTTTCTTCATTAAAAATTGCAAGGGGAAAAAGGGATGGAGAGAAACCTATAGTTTGAAATATTTTTAAAGACATATTAACCAATTAAATTGTGTGGACCTTATTTGGATCACAGTTTTTTTTTAATTTTTAAAAAATGTATGGCTTTTATGAGACAACTGGGGACAAAAACCAATGACTGGACATTTGATGATATTAGGAGTTACTGTTAAAATTTTCAGTTGTGGAGAAGAAAAAAATTTTTTAGTTGTAATAGTGGTATTGTGGTTAAAATTTAAAAGGGCCCTTATTTTTTTATGGCACTGATTATTTGTGATTAGATAAATGTATCCATAGTTATGGATTGAATAAAAATGCCAAATATATGAGCTCCAGATAACTGTATAAATTTATAGTCCATTTTAAAATATATTTTTTTATTGATTTTTTTACAGAGAGGAAAGGAGAGGGATAGAGAGTCAGAAACATCAATGAGAGAGAAACATCAATCAGCTGCCTCCTGCACACCTCCTACTGGGGATGTGCCCACAACCAAGGTACATGCCCCCGACTGGAATCGAACCTGGGACCTTTCAGTCCACAGACCGACGCTCCATCCACTGAGCCAAACCAGTTAGGGCTATAGTCCTATTGAGAAATAAATTCAGAAATAGCTATATACTTTAAGAGTGTCTATTTATGGATTTTATATTACAAATACATTCTGGTTTGTGTTCTTGTCAAACTTAATAAAACTTTCTGCTTGACTCTTAAAATAATCATTGCTCCATGTATTGGTGTAGAAAGATATCCAGCATATAGTGAGTGAAAGAGGCAAAGTGCAGAATCTACTCTAATAAAAGAGTAATATTGAAATTGACCATTTCTACGGGACACCTAAGCCATGCCCACCAGCCAATCAGAGTGGCTATATGCAAATTAACTCAGCCAAGATGGAGGCCGGCAGCATAACCACGGAGGCGGGTGCAGTGCAGGCGGCAGGTGACAGGCAGGGGTGTGTGGGGTGGGTGGGGCGTGATGGGCCAGTGGCGGGAGGGGTCCCTCAGCCCAGGTGAGCGGGCCTAAGATGGCAGTCAGACATCCCTCTAGCAGCCCAAGAACCTTCGGGAAATGTCCACTTGCCAGTGGGGAGCAGGCCTGAGCTGCAGTCGGACATCCTTAGCGCTACTGAGGAGGTGGGAGAGGCTTCTACCACCACTGCTGTGCTGGCAGCCATCAGCCTGGCTTGTGGCTAAGCAGAGTTCCCCCTGTGGGAGCGCACTGACCACCGGGGGCAGCTCCTGCATTGAGCAACTGCTCCCTGGTGGTCAGTGTGTGTCATAGTGACTAGTCATTCCCAGTCGTTCTACTATTAGGGTCATATTGCATATTACCCTTTTATTGTATAGGATAGAGGCCTGGTGCACGGGGGGGGGGGGGGGGGGGGGGGGGGGGGGGGGCTGGCTGGTTTGCTCTGAAGGGGGGCCCAGATCAAGGTGGGGGGATCCCGCTGAGGTGCCTGGCCAGCCTGGGTGAGGGGCTGAGGGCCATTTTCAGGCTGGACATGGCCCCCAGCAACCCAGGCTCCCAGCCTCTCCTTTTTTTTTTTTCAGTGCCTCCTTAAGCGGAGGCCAGGTTGAGCTGGAAGCAGGTATCTGGGATTTATTTATCTTCTATAATTGAAACTTTATAGCCTTGAGTGGAGCCCAGAGCCAGCCAGGGCAGGCAGGAAGCTTGGCTTCCTCCATCGCCAAGGGCAATCCAAGCTTCCTCCTCACTCCAGCTCCATGGCTGCTGCCATCTTTGTTGGGTTAATTTGCAAACTCACTCCTGATTGGCTGGTGGGTATAGCGGAGTGATGGAGTGATGGTTAATTTGCATCTTTCTCTTTTATTAGTGTAGACTAGGAGCCCAGTGCACAATATATTGTGCACTCAGGGGGTCCCTCAGCCCAGCCTGTACCCGCCCAACCTACGGCCCACCACTGGCCCATCGCGCCCCGCCCACCCCACACACCCCTGCCTGTCACCTGCTGCCTGCACTGCACCCACCTCCGTGGTTGTGCTGCCGGCCTCCATCTTGGCTGAGTTAATTTGCATATAGCCACTCTGATTGGCTGGTGGGCATGGCTTAGGTGTCCCGTAGAAATGGTCAATTTCAATATTACTCTTTTATTAGAGTAAATTCTGCACTTTGCCTCTTTCACTCGCTATATGCTGGATATCTTTCTACATCAATACATGGAACAATGATTATTTTAAGAGTCAAGCAGAAAGTTTTATTAAGTTTGACAAGAACACAAATCAGAATGTATTCGTAATATAAAATACCTAAATTTTTGTGCACCAGGCCTCTAGTTTTCTTATAAGTAGGTTGAAGGACATCAGTGATTATATTAGTAAGGAATCAATATTTTAGAATAAAAGATATACTATTATATAACCAAAGAAACTAAGTGAAAACATAATAATATTAAAAATCAATATGAACTCATTAATTGAAATGGATGTCTGATAGTGGGGCAAAGATGTATTGGCCAACAAAATGAGAAGATACTTTTAGACCAAAAGATGAAGCAAGCAACTCCATAGAATGCAATGGAATTCATTACAGGGTAATATACTTATTTACAGGAAAATTGGGCCGGAGCAGACTGACAGTCCAGCAGTTTTGCACAAATTATTCTTCTCTAATTATACTTGTAAAATAGTATAACCTAAGTATTAGTGACAATACAAAGGGACAAAGAATGCAGGACCTCCTGGTGCTCTTGTGATAGATGATTGTTTATAATCCATAGTCTTACCAGTTTGAAATTTGTGTCAGTTGTCATGCTATTCTGGGTGTTACAATAATATTCATGGCTACCTCTTAAGGAACACTGATAATCAACTAGTAAGCTTTGGAGTGCTTGCTAAGGATAGTGAGGTTGCTCAAAGATCACATCATGAAAGGACAAAGATGGAGATGGTTTTGTTCACATCTACTCTTCAATGGACTAGAAGCAATGAGCAGTCCTAGTACCCATGTTGTAATTGCTAATCCCATTCCCCATTACAACAAAGTATGGATTCTTCCAGAAATCTCTGATTCCAAGTCTAGAGCAGGCACTTTACAAGGTGTACCCAGGACATTTTTTTGTGTGTGTGTTAAGAATCCAAAAAGTTTATGGAGATAATGTCATGTCAAAAGGACCCAGGAGCCCATATGAAAGTGTCCCCACTGAACAAAGTTGTGACAATCTGAGAAACTCAAAGAATAATGATTATATTGAACACATTGAATGAATGAACATTCATTATTTTATACTGAGACTCAAAATGAGAGTAAATCAAGAAGTCTCATTTGTTACCATTTGAGGCAACTATTAAAACAGCAACTTATTGAGAAAATTGTCCATTAAAAATTTTAAGCATTTATTTTGCTCACCCAATAAAAATGTATTTTAGGATAACCAAAAGTCCTCGTTAATGAAAAAAGTCACAGAATTCTAGTTAAACAATTTAAGAGAAATAAAGGAGAAACCAAGATGGCAGTGTAGGGAAAAGCCTGTACTCACTACCTCCCACAACTATATTAAAATTACAACTAAAATACAGAACAACTATCATTCAGAACCACCTGAAATCTGGCTGAATGGAAGTCCTACAACTAGAGAAGTAAAGAAGAAAGCACATTGAGATTGGTTGGAGGGGTGGAGGGACAGAATGGGCTGTCCGACATTCGCGTATGGCATTTGTTTTAACTGGGAGGGATATCTCCAAGACTTCCTGTGAGAAGCAGGGTCCCAGCCACACACCATACCCAAGCCCAGGGTTCCAGAGCTAGGAAGAGAACTTCCTGTAGCTTTAGGCTGTAAAAACCGGTGGGATTGTGGCCTGCACATGAACTTATATGGTCTCACTTCATCTGAGCTCCAGCTCCAGGCAGAGGCTTTGAGGTAACATATGAGGAGGAAATGAACTGTCTGACATTGGGGCAGGAACTCGGGGGCAGCTTTCTTCCTGCAAGCATGGGTCATTGTTCCTGTGCTGGGACCTCCCCCATCACAGAGATGACTGGCAGCCATATCTGAGTTTCCATCAGCATGGCCCACACTATTCACTCTGCCCTGATGATTACTAAGCCCTGCCCTATCCAATTTGCAGCCCCACCTAAGCTGTTTGCAGTAGCTTTTCCATATGAATGGCCTGTTCTGACTCAGGCTTCAGACTTTGCTAAAATCTCTTAAACAAGCAGCAACTGTAGTCAGTATGCCCCAAACCTATCAATAAAAGGCCCAAGACCTGGCACTAGCACCAGCCTGCTTTGCCTCACAAATGGGCCTTGCCTGGGCACTTCCTAGCCCAATACAAGTAGCAACCATCTGCAGATCTCTCTGTAGCTCTTGCCAGGTGGCCCCAGGCAGTGGCTGATTTTTCACTTCCTGTAGTCCCCATTGTCACTGCACCCAGGGAACAACTTCAGACCATACCAGATTAAAACTACACATCCACAAGCGACACACTCAAGGGGCAGACTCAGTGAGCACCGAAGCCCCATAGGCTGCTCCATAGGAGTGTCTCCTGCACAGCAACTCTTCTACTATAGTTACAAATGGTTCTCACAGCCAATTGGTCTGGAGGTCAATTCCTCCCAGTAACACCAACAGCAATCAAGGTTCAACCTCAACAAGACTATGCACACAGTCCATACAGGGGTGCATGTATAGTGACCAGCTCAGGTAACTGGGAAGAGTGAGCCACTGGGCCCTACAGGACACCTAATGCACAGGCCACTCTACCAATTCCAGGAGACGTAACAGCTCTCCCTAATAAATAGAAACAAACACAGGGAAGCAGCCAAAATGCAGAGACAAAGAAACATGTTGCAAATGAAAAAAAATGGGAGCAAGCAAACTACTGGATACAGAATTTAAAACATGCTTATAAGGTTACTCAAGGACCTTAATAAAATCTTCAAGAGACTTAATGAAAACCTCAAGGGAATTAATGAGAGCATTAAGGGACTTAGTGATACCAAAGGATCTTAGTGAAAATGTCAAAGACATGAAAAATGACCAGAAATTAACCATGCACTAACTGAAATAAGAATTTACAGGGATTCAATAGTAGAGTAGAGGATGCCAAGAATCAAATCAATGATTTGGAATATGAGGAAGCAAAAACACCCAATCAGAAAAGCAAAAAGAAAAAAGAATCCCAAAATATGAAGGTAGTGTGAGGAGGCAGCCTATAGGACAACTTCAATCATACCAACATTCACATGATGGGGTACCAGAAGGAGAAGAGAGAGATCAAGATATTAGAAACCTATTTGAAGAAATAAGGACAGAAAACTTCCCCTACCTGGTGAAAGAAATACTTACAAGTCCAAGAAGCTTCGATAATCCCAAACAAGAGGAACCCAAAGAGTCTCACACCAAGACACATCATAATTAAAATGCCAACAGTTGAAGACAAAGAGAGAATCTTAAAAGCATCAAGAGTAAAGCAGTTAGTTACCTGCAAGGGAGTACCCATATAACTCTCAGCTGATTTCTCAACAGAAACTTTGCAGGCCAGAAGGCAGTGGCAAGAAATATTCAAAGTGATGAATAGCAAGGACTACAACCAAGATTACTCTACCCAGCAAAGCTATCATTTAGAATTGAACATCAGATAAAGAGCTTCACAGACAAAAAAAGCTAAAGGAGTTCATTACTACCAAACCAGTATTACATGAAATGTTGAAGGGTATTCTTTAAAAAGAGGAAGATGACGAAGAAGAGAAAGATTTTAAAAAGGAACAATAAAATGGCAATAAATGCATATCTATCAACAATTGAATAAAAAAATTAAAATAAGCAAACAAGAAATCTAATGAATGCCCAGCCAGTGTGGCTCAGTGGTTGAGCATTGACCTATGAATCAGGAGGTCACAGTTTGATTCCTAGTCAGGGCACATGCCAGGGTTGTGGGCTTGACCTCCATGCAGAAGGCAGCCAATCCATGATTCTTTTTCATCACTGATATTTCTCTCCCTCTCCCTCTCCCTTTCTCTCTGAAATCAATAAACATAAAAAAAATAAAAGAAATCTAATGAACAAAATAAACTGATGAATTAAATAGAATCAGAGGCATAGAGACATAGAACAGACTGACATATCTCAGAGGGAAGGGAGGTTGGGAGGTGGGAAGAGATTAACCAAAGATCTTATATGCATACTGGTATATGCATTATCTATGAACAGATAATAGGGTAGTGAAGGCCTGGAGCAGGGTGGGAACCAGATGGAGGGAGACAATGGAGGGAAAAATACTTTCAACAATAAAGATTTAAATAAATATATTTAAATTAATACAAAAAAAATTAGAAAAACAAAATTTCACAAACTTCCAAAAAATTACTGATTCAGGCAAGGATTATCAATTGGAGTTAAAACCAATAGGTAAGTGATGATTGTAAACACTCATATAGCGCCAAAGCATCACCACACATTTTCCTTTCTAGTCTCAAGAGGGAACTGTCAACTGTAAATCAAGGGATCACACTGTCACCAACCTAAGCTAGGTGGTAAATCTTTATTAAAAAATATATATATATATTATTGATTTTTTACAGAGAGGAAGGGAGAGGAATAGAGAGTTAGAAACATCACTGAGAGAGAAGCATCGGTCATCTGCTTCCTGCATGCCCCCCACTGAGGATGTGCCCGCAACCACAGTACATGCCCTTGACCAGAATTGAATCTGGGACCCTTCAATCTGTAGGCTGATGCTCTATCCACTGAGTCAAACCGGTTAGGGCTAGGGGATAAATCTTAGCATTACAAATGGTTGATCACGCATCTTCTAACAGAATGCAACATTAAGTACACAGCAATATAATTACGTGCCTTTGTTCTTTCAGTACCTTGTATCCCAGTTCAGGTATTGCTCAGAAGATCTAATCCATTCTTAAAAACACGTTGGATAGTGGATTTTTAGGTAGTGGGTGTCTATACGGCATTATTATTATTATTATTATTATTACCATTACTAGGGGTCCGGTGCACAAAAATTTGTGCATTCTGGTGGGGGGGCGTCCCTTAGCCTGGCCTGTGCCCTTTTGCAGTCTGGGACCCCTCAAGGGGATGTCCACCTCCTGGTGCCCTGACCAGAAATCAAACTATGACCTCCTGGTTTATAGGTCAAACCTCAACTACTGAGCATCATAAGCTGGGCAAAATTTTGTTACGCTTAAGCGGCAGGAAGGCTTGAGGCCCAATTGTTGCCATTTCCATTCAGACAGTAACGGGATGGAATGTGTGCTTGCCTTGTACCAGGAGGAAACCGCCTGGGGAAATGCTTCCTGTGAGACTCTCGCCCTGTTGTTCCCATCCAACAGAGGTAAAGAGCAAGGACCCTCCCAAAACGATCTGGCCCCGTCCTGCGACGTAAACTGCACCTCCTGCCTCTCAAGGGGGGAACAGTGCTCGGAGTTCACGAGAAACACATCTGGACGTGTAAATGATGAGCATCCTCAGAAGCCCGTCGCGCTGCACTGTGGGTGCCCGTGCTGATGTCTGCTGGTGTCATGGGGACCCTGACTTGGGCCTTGCCCAGCAGGTGGAGTGGACCTTGTGCTCTGATTCGATGGCTGTCCCTGTCACACTGGCACATCATAAGCCTTTCTTGTGGACAAACTAGGAAGAGGAGAGAGCGTCTTTTGATCCCCACATACACACAGATCCCACTGGGGTTCCAGGAGGAGTGCCAAGAAGTGCGAGGCTAGAACTCAGATTGCTGCTGGGTTTGAGTCTGTCCTGTGCTGCTGGCCACTGTGAACAATGTGGTGGGTTAATTATATTCACTGTAACCAGCAAAGGCTTGCTAATTACACTCGAGATGCAGTTAAAGGACTAGTGGGCAGCTGGATGCCAGCAGCAGGATGATGGGGGAGAAAAGGTTGGCCTTGAATACGATTCTGGCAGAAGGAGGAGGAAGATGTGTAATGTTGGGACCAGTGCTATACATTTATCCGTCAGCACAGCACATGGACTGTTACTGAGCCTAAGGCACCGGCAGCTTTAGTGACGAATGAGCTGGAGCCTGGGATCGAGGGTTCTTCTCCGATGCACTGGAGCGATGGTTGGAAAGTGGAAGGAGCGATGGTGTCCACCTCACCCCTTTGATTGGGAGCCACAGTGATGGGATGTCACATCATCCCATGTCTTATCAAAGTCAATGAATGTCAGCCAAGTTTGATGAAAATAGTTTAAATAAAGAAAAGGGGGGAGTCCTAGCCAGTTTGGCTCAGTGGATAGAGCGTTGGCCTGTGGACTGAAAGGTCCCAGGTTCAATTCCGGCCAAAGACACATGCCTGGATTGCGTGCAAGAGGCAGCCAATCAATGATTCTCTCTCATCATTGATGTTTCTATCTCTCTCTCCCTCTTCCTTCCTCTCTGAAATCAATAAAGAAATATATTTTTTTAAAAAAGAAAGAAAGAAAAGAGAAGGGGGATGGAACCAAGACAGTCTCTTCAATAAATGGTGCTGGGAAAATTGGACAGATATATGCAAAAAAATGAAACTAGACCACCAACTCACACCATACACAAAAATAAACTCGAAATGGATAAAGGACTTAAACGT
Source organism: Murina feae (assembly GCA_004026665.1). Taxonomy (NCBI): domain Eukaryota; kingdom Metazoa; phylum Chordata; class Mammalia; order Chiroptera; family Vespertilionidae; genus Murina; species Murina feae. The sequence continues at coordinate 93,445 of PVJC01001467.1, forward strand.
AAAACGGGAAACCATAAAAATACTAGAGGAATACAAAGGCAACAAAATCTCAGACATATGCCAAAGC
>PVJC01001468.1:0-93313 GCA_004026665.1 Murina feae
CTTTAATTTTTATCATCGTTAATCACAGTGTTCATGAGCACAGCACAGAGGTTCACAGCATGGGATGTGGAGATGCCATCTGAAACCTGGTTCCTTCACTTATTGGATGAGCTTGTGCAAACGACTTAACCTCTCTGTACCTCAGCTTTCTCACTGTAAAATGGAGATAGTACTAACATCTTCCTCATAGGGTTGTGATGACAAATGATTGAGTTGCTATTTATAAAGATAGCAGAGCCTGGCACACAGCAAGCACCTAGATTGACAAATACACGCCCTTGCGTCCTGTGGTCTCTGTTGATATCTTCTAAGATAATTGTCTTTAATATATATGGATCCTTGGCATCTTCCTTCATAATGCCCATCCTGCAGTTCTTCCTTTTCTATGCTCACTGTTTCTGCTTCCTCTACCCTCTTTGTTGTAATAGCCTCCAAACAGATTTCCCTGTTTCTATCAGTTCATCCTTGGCCCTGTAGATGCATTAAATTTTCAATGCTTTGCACATCATTCTCACCCACCCACCTCTGTTTAGAACCGTTGCCACTGTGTGTGTACATAGTAGTGTTCAAATTCCTTAGCATGACTATCAAGACCTCCATAGTCAACCTTAGCCTCACTCTCCCACTTTCTTTCTCTGCTCGCCTTTAAAAACTTTTTTGGAGGGCAGCCAAATTTGGGGGAGCCCTTGCCTCCACATTGGTCATACCTTCGCCCACCCGTCAACACCATTTCCTTCACTCCCAAGCCTGGAATGTTCTCCCATGCCTTCAAGGTCTAAGAAAGAAACTCTACAGAGAGAGAGAAAAAAATGGAGATTGGGGAATATCAAAAACAGACTTTGCATTTCTAACTTGTTCCTGGACTTGGCCGTGATCCCAGAAACAGAAGAAGAATTTCCTCCCTCCTCCTCCTAGAGAGGCATCAGAGCACAATGGTTAAGAGCATGCACTCGCTCTGTTGCTTCCTGGCTGGGCAAGTGACTTATTTTCTATGTGCCTCAGTTTTACTCATCTTTTCAAGGGGGTACTGACTGTACCTTCCGGTGTGGGTGCAGAATATACCACACAGATCCCCCTTCAAGCCTGAGGCATGTATTCTCCCAACTGCAGGAGTATTGGCTGCTGACAGTTCACACTGAGTCCCTTCAGGAACTGCCCTCAATCAAAGGAAACTTATTGCCCAAGATAATGCCTGCCCCTGGGCCAGCCTGCATCCAGTGTCCGGTCCAGAAACCTGGCCTCCTGGCCTTGACTGTGCCATGCCAAAGGGCTATCGCAGCTTCTGATCTGGCCATAAAATCTACTGTCGCAACCTGCATCTCTCTCGGCCCAGCCAGCTTCCTTTCCCTCACAGGTGGTGTTCCCAAAACTACTCCTCAATAAATTGCCTGCATGTAAATCTCTGCTTCAGAATCCGTTTCCCAGGAAACCTGACCTATGATGGTTGGTCTAAGAAAGCAGTCTCAGAAATGGAGTTAGGAGCAGCATCACTTGCTGGCTGACTGGCACGGAGAACTCTATGACTAATGGGAAGCAGAACGCTGAGAGCCCCTGGCATGTGGTTAGAGTGCAATTGCTAAAACTTTTGCTGGTGGTGAACCAAGATAGGACACAGGTGGACATTAATGCCCTGAGGGTGCAGCATACCAAGCGCTTCAGAGGTTCTGGTAAGTATTATTTGTAAGGACTGTAGAGTGAGACGGCTGTTGCTGGGGGTGGCAGGGGATTGATTCATTGGAGAAAAACAATGAAAGGCCCAGAATGATTAATCACCCATGTAAGGCAGAGTGTAAAAGCTTGGGGATACCTTTGGCAGCATATAAAGAGACTCTCATCTCCTACCCCAGAGGGCAGAGAAAAACTAAGGATCAGGCCCAGCACTTAATTATAAGAGGAACTGGACTCCAGAGAAGATGGAATTCTCAACTCCAGGTGATCGGCTATGCCAAGGTCAGGGGCCTGGTTGGAAACAATGGGAGCCTGAGACTCTCATTTGGTTGCAATCAAGATACTGGTAAGGACTACAACCATCTCAAGGACTAGAGCATCTACTTCCAAGTTCACATTCACAGCTGCTTCTGCAAACCTTAAAAGAGCCTCCTTCAAGCTTATTCCTGCAATTGCTGATAGGCTTTGCAACTCTCTCTGTATCCTGATTGTCCTCTCAACATAGCAGCTGGTGATGGAGAACCAAGACAGGGAGAGAAAGAGAACACCAGGGCGTCTCTCAAGACAGAGCCCCAGTCTTTTGTGCCCTAATCTTGGAAGTGCCATCCCATCCCATTCGCCATTTTTATTCATTAGAAGCAAATTACTCAGTCCAGTTCACACTCAAGGAGAGGAGAATACATGAGGGAGGGAGTACTAGGAGGCAGGGATCATTTGGGGACCATCTTGCAGGCTGCCTACCACAACCTGGCAGGCCTTTTCAGTGCCACACTTGAGGATACTGTTGTGACCCATTTACTTAGTGGCAGGGAAGACGGTCAGCTTTTAGCAGGGCCCAGAGCAAGACAGAGCTCCGCAGCAGGTGCAGACTATGGTGCAAGGGACCCTGAGGTGTTAGAAACATCTGTATGGAGGTTATGACAAGGCCTAAAAGAAATCACAACATGGATTCCACTGTTTCTGAAGCAAGGCCATGCCATCTATGATAGAGGATTGCATATCCCATTCAAAAACCAGCCAACCTATGTTCTGCTGGGCCCCGGTAGACACAGAGCAACTGACTATGGGGAATTAAGTGATTGTGCAGCCAGAGCTGCTCATCACAAGCTAGGTTCTATCAGACCCACCAAGTCATAAAGGAGTCAGAGCTCTCTATTGTAAAATGAAAGTGGCATATCCAGGATCACAAGTAAGCTGTGTGAGCAGGTGGCTCAAACTCCTCTGTCACCCACCACTTTTGCAGCAGTTACCTGCCCCTCAGTTCACATTTATGGCCACATGGGGAATTCTTTATGGTCAGCTGATGCAGAAGGAGAAAGGCTGAGCTTGGGTCATAGATGAGTCAGCTCAGTCTGAGGGTGCAAACTGAAAATTGATTACTACTGCACTATAGCCCTGCTCAGTGAGGGTTGGGAGATAGGTTGTGGTCCTGAAATGTAACAGCGAAGGGAAACCTTCACTGTACAGAACTTTAAATGGTATACCTGATCAAAGAAAAATGGCCTGAGATTTGAATATATATTGACTTGGGCAGCGGTGATTAGCTTGATTTGTTGATCAAGGGCCTGGAAGGAGAAAGACTGGAAGATTAGAGAAAAGGTAGGTGGATGAACCTATGGGACTGTGCATGAAGGGTGAAGCTCTTACTGCATGTTAACACCCACCAAAGGTCACCTACCAGGGAAGAGACACTAAACAATCAAGTGGCCCTAGCTGGTTTGGCTCAGTGGATAGAGCGTCGGCCCACAGGCTGAAGGGTCCCAGTTCATTCCAGACAAGGGCATGTACCTTGGTTGCAGGTTCCCTGGCCCTGGTCGGGGTGCGTGTAGGAGGCAACCAATCGATGTGTCTCTCTCACATGAATGTTTCTCTCTGTGTGTGTGTGTCTCTCCCCATCCCTTCCATCCTCTCTAACAATCAATGGAAAAATATCTTCAGGTGAGGATTAACAAAAATAAAATAAAATGAGGGCATAAAAAGTAAGTGAAAACAAAGGAAAATATTAAGTAACAATACCAGTATACATGTTGACGGCAAAAATTATTAATTTGGTGCATAAGTGGCTCTGCCACGTATTGGTTACGGGATTTAGCTAAGTTTATCTATATTGTGGGTTAAATAGGTTTTTGTGGTCCCGCCATTTTGTTTATATAAAAAATATCACAAATAATTGATCTATAGCAAAACTCTAGAACATATAACTAACTATATGTTAGAATCTACTCTCAGCCCCCAATGAATCCTGGGATTTAAACTCCTGAGTGGTACCTTCACTGTAATACTACACGACATCATACTTATCCAGAGCCTCAGACATTAGCAAGTGTGATACAAGCAGATGCTTGATGCATGCTTGCACATCAGGGCCTCTCTCTCCTCTTGCAACGTCCCTCCTGGAACCCAGCTGCCATGTGAGAAGAAAGTCCAGATTATCTTACTGGAGAGAGACTTACATAGAGAGGCATAAGGCCACGTGTAGAGAACTGAAGTGCCCCAGTCAAGTTCTCAACTGACTGTGGGCACATGAGTTACCCTAGCCAACAACATATGGGGCACAGATGCCCAGCCCAGCCATGAGTCATGAGACATAAATCACTTTCGTTTTAAGCCAGTGAGTTTTGGCATGGTTGGTTACATTAGCAATAGATAATGGATATACTTATGCTGCCTAGGCCAGGAGGAAGGAGATCCTTTAGCAATTGGATCAATGAATCCATGCTGAAGGGGGTTGGACAGTTATAGAAAACTAGAAGAAAAACAGAAAGAAGACAGGAAGGAATATAATTAGGATGAGCTTATTTATTAAAAGTTCGGGATGTTTACGATCTCATTCATATGTGGAATCTAAGTAACAAAACAAACTGATGAATGGAATAGATCCAGAGACATGGAAGCATGGAAGAGAGTGCAGAATCTCAGAGGGAAGAGGTAGGGGAGGATGGGTGGACGGGAGGTATGCATATATGCATGGCTCATGGACACAGACAATGGGGCAGTGAGAGCTGGGGTGGGGGTAGTGGGCGGGGAGGGTCTGGAGGGGGTCAATAGGGGGAAAGGGAGGACATATGTAATACTTTCAACAATCAATAATTATTTTAAAATTAAAATTAAAAAGTCCAGGATGTTTAAGTCAAGGAATCATAACATTTAACAATCTAAATTTCTCATGGTCACTTAAGCCAGGGATGGCTAACAAGTGACCTTAATGCCACATCTTCTCACTTCCAGGCCCATGGCAGATAGCACCAAGTGATCACAGGACTCTTTCCTAATGAACTTGGCATAACCCCTGAATCTTTCTCAGCACAGCCTTCTTGAGAGCCACTAACTAATTAACCAGACTTGGCACAGGATGTGAAACCAAATTCTACCTCCAATCCCTACCGTAATTACTTAACTGGTACATGAACTCAGGATCTAACAGATTTATTTGCAGAGCTAGTCACAGAGCTGGAAAATAGCAACGTTAGGACTAAACCTCTGGATTCCTAAAGAGCTTTGACACTGGTCAACCTGGGGTTGAGGCCAGGCTCTGCCACTTCTTAATTATGGGATCTAACTTAAATAAGTATTAAGCCTCTCAGCAGTTCAGTGTCCTCATTGGTAAACAGGGATAATGTTTGTACCTCACAAAGTTGCTGTGAGAATTAAATGAGTTCATATACTCTACGTGAAAATGCTGACCACCATGCCTGGCTCTCAGAGCACAGTGATTCCCCAACAAACAGCAAGGTTGGCTGTAAAGGAGAGTTTAGATCTGACCCATGGGGACAAGCAAAGTGAAACTCAAAGTCCTTTGTCCACAGCAAAAAAAAAAAAAAAAGTGGGTAGTGGGCATCAGAACCAGCAGGGAGGGCCAGATGGTGAAGAAGTGGCAGGTGGGGAGGGCGCCCTGGAGAAAAGTCTCTGTTCTTTATGTGTTGGAGGTGGCAGCTATGAGTCACCCTTCAATCTACCAGTGCCACTCCCCATTCCTTCATAATTGTCTAATGATTTTGCCATTTACCTATGATAGAACTGGGGTATGATCTTCACAAAACTTTCTCAGCAAAGCAAAGATTGTTTCCAAGTTTCTGTCTCATTCTTCCTGCCTGGACCACTACTGCAGCAACATTAAGACACCTTGAGCCTCTTTGTTCTCTCCTCCCCAAGTCCTTGAGATGTGTTCAACTCACATCTTCCCCAGCCTGACCCTTCATTTGCTCGAGGACTTGACCAGGTCCCACATCCATGCCAGGCTGTGAGGTCCCAGGTGAGAAGCCAGCAGGCTGGCACACATTGATCCATTGATCTAGAAGAGCACCGCACACACTCACTCATCCTGAAGGAGAGAGTCCTAGTCTTCCTAAAGGAGGTCAGCCTTCCCATAATTCTTCCCGAATCCTGGCAGGATTCTTTGGCTGCAAGCGATAGAAGCAAACATTGTTTAACTTAAACAAGGGATATATTGGGAAGAGGGGGCCAACTCACAGAATCGAGAGACTGCTGAGAATGAGGCTGGAAGATCTGGAAACAATGACAGCCAGAACACGGCTTCTTCTTCTTTTTCTTTTTTTAATGTGTTTTCATTGATTTCAGAGAGAGAAGAATGGAGGGGAAGAGAGTGTTAGAAACATCAATGATGAGAGAGAATCATTGTTTGGCTGCCTCCTGCACACCCCCTACTAGGGATTCGAGCCCACAACCTGGACGTGTGCCATGACTGGGAATCGAACCTTCTGGTTCGTGGGTAGAGACGCTCAATCATTGAGCCACACTAGCCAGGCAGGACACTGCTTCTCGTACAACTTTATTTTATCCTTCTGTCATTCTGGTTACTATCCCAAGTCCTTGAATCTGATTGACTCAGCTTGAGTGAAATACCCTCTCCATTGCCACCTTCATTGACAGCTTGACTATGACCATAACCAATGGGGTAGGGGTAATTGTCCAAAGCTGAAACTGTCCAAAGAAGGGAGCAAGATGTTAGGCAGCCAAAGACTACATGTGCCCAACACACCCCCAGTCTCTCCCCACTTACACAATTCATTTTAAGCACCAAGATTCCAGGTGCTGTGTATAAATAAAAATTGGCAGAACTGTAAACTAAAGCTGGTGATGAACAGTATGAATCATCTGAAGGAAACTAAGCTTGGAAAGAAATTGGGCTTTGGAGGTCAGAAGGCCTAAGTTCTAGTACCAGCCCTGCTATAACTCTGACCTCTCTTTCTTCATCTAAGCAATAAGGTAAGCAATGCTCGAACCAGCAGGTCATTTATTAAGCATCCAAATAGATAATGTACTTGAAGGCATTTCAAAGGCTATAAAACATGCAAGCTTGAGGGACTATTATTGGTCTGTTTGGGGTTTTATAATTTATTTTTCAGATTGCATCATATCAACTACGTAACCTGGGATTGTGTTTGGCCAGAAGTAGTGTTGTTCTGACCTTAGCTGGCAGACAGGCTGCAGTGAAACGAGATGAAGGAAGGAGAGCCCTGCAGGTAATGCAGTGGGCAGTCTCATTTCGGCCTATTTTGCAATGCAATGATCTTGAGGAAATATTAGGATGCAGTTCATAGAGAGTTCTTACTAACTCAGAAAAATCAACTCTAGTGAGGGCCAAGGAACAGAAAACTGCCATGGTGTAGGAAATAGCCATTTGGAAGAACACATCAGATATTCAATATTCTACACAGAATTGAGTGGCAATGTAGCACAGACGTTGAGAACACGAGCTTTGAGTCATGAAGACCTGAGTTTGAACTCTAGCCGAATCCTTTGCCTCATCTGCGTAAGTATGATAATAACCCACTCAACAAATACTTATTGAGGATATATCAAATACCAGGTATTTTTCTAGGCACTGGTGAAACAATAGTGAACAATACAGATTTTAAAACCCTGCCTTCATGGATTTTACATTATAGGAGAAGAAGAAAGTAAATAAGCAAACAAAAAAAGTAAAATATATGATGTATCAGATAGTGATAATGCTATGGAGAAAATAAAGCAGGCAAGGAATCCAGTGACTAATTTTTTAAATACATTTCCATTGACTTCAGAGAGGGGGAGAGAGACAGAAACATCAATGATAAGAGAGAACCATGGACCGCTGCCTCTTGCATGCCCCTGACTGGGGATCAGAACCCGGGCATGTGCCTTTGGTCAGAATTGAACCCAGGACCCTTCAGTCTGCAGGCTGATGCTCTATCCACTGAGCCAAACCAGCTAGGGCTCCAGTGCCTTATTATAAACTGTAGAGTGATTAGGGACAGCCTCGCTGTGATGGTGACATTTGAATCAAGGATGAAAGGGAAGGAAAGGACTGGGCTAGGCAGAGGTCTGGAGGAAGACTATTCCAGGCAAAAGGAACAGCAAATGCAAAGGCCTGGTGTTGTGGACATACCTGGAAAGTTCGAGGAACAAGGCAGCCGGGTGGCTGAGGGAGATCTTGTAGTCAAAGAGAAGATGGAGATCAGGGCAGAGTGTTGGAGGTGGGGCAGATCATAGGGCCAGTAATAAAAGCCCAGAACTTTGGCATTTACTCTGAGTGAGATGGGGAGCCACTGGAGGGTTTTGAGCAGGAAAGTAATCATCTAACTTACATTTTAAAGTCTCATTGGAGCTGCTGTGCTGTGGGCAAGGGCAGAAGAGGAAATCCAGCTAGGAATCTATAGTAAAAATCCAGGTGAGACTTCTAGTTTCGGGTCCAACATGTAAGGAGTCTGGAAGTTGTCACTGTCTTTACAACAAGTAAAAGCTGAACTGAGAAACAACAACCCTTCTTGGATCCATCAGACAAGCATAGTCTCAGTCCACTGTTGCCAAAATTTGGAGAGATAGGTAGGCGAATACACAGCTTACCAGAGCAGAGACACCAGCAGACAGCTGCAGGAGAAGCCGTGCTCGGGTAGGAAAACCTAAACTGTGATCAGTGAACTGCTGGAGGCTTAGTGCAGACAAGCCTGAGAGTTAAATTCTCCAGGGGAGCCAGTCATTAAGGGGCACCCACACTTTTGTGAACTTTACCTCCTAGAACTCAACAGGTGTTCAGAGTGAATATTGGATAAAAATTGCCTCCTGTTTCTGGCACAGGTAAAAGGAGATGAACCATTATGCCATTGCATTCTGTTCTTCTTAACAAGTTTCATCCTCAAGAAAAACAGTTTTACCAGTGCCTAGACTATTGGGGATTTTTTTTTCCAAAGAAAGAAAATTACTCAACTCCAGCCCTCTGTAGCCATTCTGTCTCACCTCAGTGGGGGCTAGGGGCTGAAAGGTAGCTAAAAAATTCACAGTCCAGAGGTACAGGCTCATTAAAAGCCTGAGACCTAATCACCAGACTATATAACACTTCCCTCTTTCCACACTTTACTCTACAAACTAAAGGCTATTTGCTACAGTTCTTTTAGTCAGTGCTTGGTGTTCAGCTATCAAGAAAAAAATTACAAGGCATACTAAAAGGCAAAAACAAAACAAAACAAAACACAGCTTGAAAGGACAGGATGCGTATCAGAACCAGACTCAGAGATGGCAAGAACACTGGAATTATCAGACTGGGGATTTACAACATGATTACTAAGCTAAGGGCTCTAAAGGATGAAGTAGACATCATGTAAGAACAGATGAACAATGTAAGCAGAGAGATGGAAGTTCTAAGAATGAATAAAAAAGACAATCACTGATGCAGAAAATGAAGAATATGCAGAAAATCAAAGATAAATTTTAAAAATCTTTTAAACAGCAAAGGGAAAAATATCTTACCTCTAGAACAGCAAAGATAAAGAAATATATCCAATGTCTCCTAAGAAACCATATTAGCAGGAAGAAAGTAAAGCAAAATATTTGAAGTGCTGAGAGAGAAAAATAAAACATGGCAACCTAGCATTCTATACCCTGTGAAATTATCCTTCAAAGTAAAAAAGAAATAAAGAATTTATCAGACAAACAAAAAATGAGTTTGTTGCTAGTAGACTTGCTTTGCAAAAATATTAAAAGAAGTTTTTTAGAGAGAGAAGAAAAATTATATCAGAAAGGAAAAACATCAGAAAATGAACAAGTGAAGGTACAGATACAAGGAATAGGATATAAGAGAGAGGATACAGATTTCTAATACCAGAAGTGATAAAGCATCACTAGAGAGCTCATGAACATTAAGGAGATAATCAAGGAATATTATGAACAACTCTGTGCTCATAAATTTGATAACCTGGATGAAATGAACCAATTATTTTAAAAACAAAATCTGCCAAAGCTCAACATAAAAGTAACAGATAACCTGAATAGGCCCATTTATATTTAAGAAATCAAATCAATAATTAATAACCCTCCAAAACTAAAAGCATCAGGGCAAGGTGGGTTCACTAGTGAACTCTAGCAAACATTTAAGGAAGAGATTATACCAATTCTCAAAGAATACAAGCAGAGCTACCACTTCCTATCTCATTTTAGCATTACCCTACCACCAAAGCCAGACAGACATTACAATAAAACTATAGGCCAGTATCTCTCATGAACATAGATGCAAATCTAATCCAACAATGTATAAAAATAATTATATATCATAATCAAGTGGGATTTATCCCAGGTATGCAAGGCTGGTTCAACATTTAGAAAGCAATTAATGTAATCCATCATGTCAACATGCTAAATAAGAAAAAAAAATCACATGATTATATAAATAGATGAAGAAAAGGTATTGACAATAATCAAACACTCATTCTTGATTTTTTAAAAAATGGTCAGTAAGCTAGGAATAAGGAAAATTTCTTCAATTTGATAAAGAACATCTTCAAAATACCTACAGCCAATATCCTACTTAATGATAAGAAACTGGAAGTTTTCCCACTGAGATCAGGAACAAGGTGACCCTTCTTCCATTCTTTTTCATTATTGTACTGGAGGTCCTAGCTAAGGAAAAAAAAGCTGCACAGATTGGAAACGAAGAAATCAAACTCTCTTTGTTCACATATGGCATGATTGTCTGTAGAAAATCTGAAAGATTCAATAAAAACAACAAAAACTAGAACTAATAAGTGACTATAGCAAGTTTACAGGACACAAGGTTAATATACAAACGCCAATCACTTTCCTATATACTAGAAATACACAAGTAGAATTTGAAGTTAAAAACACAATACCATTTATATTAGCACCCCCCAAAAAATGAAATACTTACTTATAATTCTAATGAAATATGTACAAGATTTATACGAGGCACATGTTTGAGGAACAGAAAGAGGGTCAATAAATAGGCCCACATATAGTCAACTGATCTTTGAAAAAGGAGCAAAGTCAATACAATGGCAAAAAGATAGTCTTTTTTTTCTTTTTCTTTTAATATATATTTTATTGATTTTTTACAGAGAGGAAGGGAGAGGGATAGAGAGTTAGAAACATCAATGAGAGAGAAACATTGATAAGCTGCCTCCTGCACACTCCCTACTGGGGATGTACCCGCAACTAAGGTACATGCCCTTGACTGGAATCGAACCTGGGATCCTTGAATCCACAGGCCAACGCTCTATCCACTGAGCCAAACTGGTTAGGAAAAAATATCATCTTTTCAACAAATGGTGGTAGAACTACTAGACATCCACATGCAAAAATAAAAAAGAATTTAGACATAAACCTTTCAATCTCACAAAAATTAAGTCAAAATGGATCATGAAGTAGCTGAAGATACATGAAAAAAAAATAGATCATAGACCTAAATGTAAAACATAAAAGTATTAAACTCCTAGAAGATAACATAGGAGAAAATCTATATGATCTTTTTTTGTGATGACTTTTTGAATACACCAAAAGCATGATCCATGAAAGAAATAACTGATAAACTGGACTTCATTAAAATTAAAAACTTCTGCTCTGTGAAAGATACTGTGAAGAGAATGAGAAACCACAAAACGGGAGAAAATATTGGCAAAGCACTATCTGATAAAGGCTGTTATTTAAAATATACAAAGAGCTCTTAAAATCCAACAATAAAAAAATGAACAGCCTAATTAAAGAATGGGCCAAAGACCTTAATAGACATCCCCCCAAAGAAGATATACAGATAGCAACAAGCACATGAAAAGACGCTTCACATCATGTGTCCTTAGGGAAATGCAAATTAAAACAACACGGCGACACCACTGCACGTCTATTAGAATGACCAAAATCCAGAGAACTAACACCACCAAATGCTGCCAAGGACGTGAAGCAACAGGAACTCGTATTCGTTGCTGGTGGGGATGCAAAATGCCACAGCCACTTCAGAAGACAGTTTGGCAGCTTCTAACAAAACTAAACATACTCTTAACTTATGATCCAGCAATCGCGCTCCTTGGTATCTACCCAAAGGAGTTGAAAATTTATGTCCACACAAAACCCTGCGCACAGATGTTTGGAGCAGTGTTGTTCGTAACTGCCAGAACATGGATGCAACAAAGATGTTCTTCAGTAGGTGAGAGGATAAATAAACGGATATATTCAGACAACGGACTATTATTATTTAGCACTAAAAAGAAATTACTATCAAGCCATGAAAAGACATGGAGGAAACTTAAATGCATGTCACTAAGTGAAAGAAGTCAATGTAAAAAGATTACATTCTGTGTGATTCCAACTATATGACGTTCTGGAAAAGCAAAACTATGGAGACAATCAGGTGATCTGTGGTTGCCAGGGGTTTGGGGGAGGTAGGGATGAATAGGCAGAGCACAGAGGATTTTTAGGGCAGTAAAACTATTCTGTATGATTCTCTCATGAGACACATGTCACTATGCCTTTTTCAAAAACCCGTAGGATGTACAACACCAAAAGTGAACCCTAATGTTTATTATGGATTTGGGGTGATAATGATGTGTCAATATAGATTCATTGATTATAAGCAAATCTGGTGAGGGATGTTGATAATGGGGGAGATTGAAGAGGAAGCAGGAAGTAGTACATGGGAATTCTTACTTTCCACCCAATTCTGCTGGAAACCTAAAACTGCTCTGGAAGAGTAAAGTCCATCTTTTAAAAGTGATAGAGATGGTGGCTTGGAGAAAGGTGGTGGCTGTGGAGGTGGGGAGAAGTGGTTGGATTCTGGGTGTATTTTGTAAGAACCAACAGAATTGCCAGAGCGTTAAATGTGGAGTATGAAGGAAAGAGAAGATTCAGCCTTTAGTCTAGATAAGATGACATATAATAAAGAATTCGCACAACACCAAGCACCTAGTACATATTTGGCAAACACCAAAAACTCCTAAAATTTTAGATGATGTCGTCAGTAAGGTAATATCTAAATGAGATAACTCTTGGAAATGGAGTTTGGGACACAGGGACCTCAAAAGAATAGGAGAGCCACGCTTTAGTAAGCTCTAAGTCCTCTTTTATATGCAGATTTTCTTGTGGTCAGCAGCTCAATTCTGGAAAGAAGAAATAAATGGAGGAGGAACAGAGAAAAACAAGAATGATTCATCCCAGGAGCAGTAATAAAAATAACCCCATGGGTAACAATTATTAATCACAGTGCCAATATTAGCCAGACAGGTGGAATGTTCTATTTTTTTTAATTCTGTCCTAGGCCAGCCTCTTCATTGCCATGCTTTAACATGAAGTAAATGAGATTTGAGTGAAGGTATGAAGCAAAGCTACTGAGGCCTGGCCGTCCTGGCTTAGTGGTTGAGTGTTGACCTATGAAGCAGGAGATCATGGTTCGACTCCAGGTCAGGCCACATGCCTGGGTTGCAGGCTTGATCCCCAGTATTGGGCATGCAGGAGGCAGCCAATCAATGATTCTCTCTCATCATTGATGCTTCTATCTCTCTCCCTCCCTTTCCCTTTCTCTCTTAAATCAATAAAAAATATTTTTTTAAAAACGAAAAGAAAAGCAACTGATTGTTAATTCCCAAAGGATATAATTCTATTTCATTTGGAACACTCCTATCATTTTTTGAGCCTCTACTACATATTATTAGCACATATATTCTCTAGTGCTGAAATCAGCCCAGCAAGGTAGGTATTATAATGTCCATTTTACAAATGAGAAGAGTAAGGTTTGTATAAGGAAATCACTAGCTAAGGAGTCATGAACCTGGGTTCAAACCCTAGTCTATATGTCTCCAAAGACACACCATATACCACACCGTCTCACTTCTATTTTGTTAACAACAGTGAACCCCACATTGAGCACTTACTTTGTGTCAGGCCCTGGGTATTTAACACCCATTTATATGAACTATTATCATCTCCATTTTACAGATTAGGAAATTAAGATCTAAGAAATAAGGCTATAGATCCCTTAGCTGGTAAGTTGACACCTGGGCAATGTGGCTCTAGATTTCATGATCCATACTCTCATGTTAAAAATATAAAAGTGTTTTTTAATATAATAGTAATATATGGTAATAATTTTAGAAAATGCAACAAAGAAAAAAATCACCTGTAACCCTACCATTGTGAGAAAACCATGATTATCATTTTGGTGGATAACTTAATCTTTTTCCTACACATACACATACACTCATACCCATACACATTTTTTACAAAAAATGAAATTGTATTTTATTTGCTTTTAACCTATCCTTCACTCTCTCACATAATAACATGTTGTCAACATCTTCCTGATTTAAATATTTTCTACAATGGTGATTTTTTACTTTCTTGGATCATACACCTATTTAATAATCTAACAGAATCTTCCCTCCCATTCAACATGTGTGTGTGCGCGCACACACACAACTTTGCATTCCCTGAAGCATGAATCCTAATTGAAAACCTTAGTTCTACAACATAATTTCTAATGCCTGAGTAATAGTCTATCAAGGAAGGATGCCCTGTAAGTCATTGAACCAACCAACCAAAGTCAATCCCCTATGTCTGGTCATTTAGATTATTTCCAATTTTCTACTATGATAAACAATATATTGTGATGACTATTCCTATGGGTAGGTCTTTGAGGATAGCCTTATTTATCTCCTCGAGATCAAGCATCATCATTTTTAAGGCTTTCAATTTCCAAACTGTCCTCCAGAATGATTGTATCTATTTACACTCCCACCAGCAGCATCGAAGAGGGCCCATTTCCCCACATCATTGCTCACATCCGGTCTTATAAAACACTATATTTTGTGCCTTTTTAACCCAGAACTTCTCTTTCTCTTTATGCTGTCGAAGGCAGCAATTTCTGGCTCAAGAAGCTGGAAGCGGCAGTCTTTGGGGAAGGCTCCAGACTGGGAACTGCTGTCTTTTCCCTTTTCAACGAAGCCCCAAAGACTGTGGTTTCCTAGGGTTCGCAGAGGATCCTTCATTGCAGATCTCTTTGCCCTTGTTTTTGGTAGGAAGAGCCGCACTATTGTGAAATGTTTGTCCCCAAAGGAACTAGGAGGGTTCCTTTTAGTAGATCTAAAAATTCATAGACAAGCAATTCCATAATGTGACTGCTCCTTCTCTCCCACTTCAGACAGCCAAATCTGGCTCTGAAATATATAAAATATACGAGGGGAAAAAAGTTAAGTTTGGCTTGAGAACTCCACAAGAGTGGTGATGAGGACAAATTTCTTGCATATAGTAGGCACTCAATAAATGTTTGTTGAATTGCACTGAAAGACTTGGACACACACCCTGGAGTAATAGGTTTCGTGTACGTGTTTAACTGCTAAAGCTTTCATTAACTGTGGCAGTGTTAAATACAGCCGGTACTAATGAGGGGGAGTGGTGACCTGAATACGCCCAAACAGAGGGAAATCCCAGATCAACTCTATTTAGTCTTAAAATGCAGTCTATGATTTTTTTTTTCCTGTAACAGATGTACCTTTCCAATTCTGTCCAGCTTAGGCGAATATTACAATGAGCTTATCCTCCATGAGCCCACAGAGAGAAGCTGCTATGCAAGGCAGTCGTCAGGCTAGATTTTAAAGGCACCAAAGAAATTTGAATATAGACATTAAGTGACATAAAGGAATTATTCTCCATGGTATTAACTGTGATATGGGTATTAATTTAGCTATGTCCAGATATTCGCCTTTTTAATATATATATATAATAAGTATTATATATATATATATAATATTTTTATTAATTTCAGAGAGGAAGGGAGAAGGATAGAGAGATAGAAACATCAATGATGAGAGAGAATCATTGATCAGCTATCCGCCTCCAACTGAGGCTCAAACGCGCAACCTGGGCATGTGCCCTTTACCAGAATTGACCCTGGGGTTCTTCAGTCCACAGGCCAATCCTCTATCCACTGAGCCAAACTGGTTAGGGCAGGATATTCTTCTTTTTAAAGATACACTGGAATTAACACATAAGTAAAAGTTACCATGGACCATCTGCGAAAGGGATAATAAAGATTTGACTATATTATACCAATAACTACTTTTTACTGGACGTATTTTGTCCAAGCCAGTTTAGATATATTAACATGAATCCTTACACAACCTTAGCAGTACAGGTATCATCATTCCCATTTTACAGATGAATAAACTCAGGCTCAGAGGCAGCAAAGACTATCCAATGTTCCTGTCCTGCTTCTGCTTCAGAGAACCGCCCCCTTCCTTGGATACTGTGGCGATGAAACCAACAGTCAAAGCATCCTGGCCTCCTGCCAGGCCTCTCCTGTAGCCCTCAGCCTGCACGGAGTAATACTCAGACTGATGATGGTAGATACTCTGAAGAGCTCATGCATCAGCCCTTTCTGAGGTCAGGAGCTGTGGCTTTTCTGTCCATTCTGTGAGCTGCCCCTGTTCTAGGTTGCTACAGTTGGTTTTTATTGCAGGCAACCAAAGAATGCTAACCAACAGAGAAATGTCATCTGCTTGCCCAGCTAGCAAATGGCAGAGCGAGGACTTGAACACAAGGCTGTCTGATGTCAAGTGCCATGCCACTTCTCCAAGGACAGGCATAAGGGGTTAAGTTCACATGAATTTCAAGTCTTGACTTTCACTTTTCCTGCCATCTGCTTCTTCCCATAAAATCCTTACACACTCACTTCCACGTCTCTCTTCCACAGGGGTGTAACAACACATCGCTGTACTAACACAACTACACCTACGCCTGGGTCCAGTGTTTAACTCAGTGATCATCCATATTCATATTCCCCTAGGCCAACATGCTATTACTGCTACTCACACCATCTCTTTGCTAATAGATCCTGAGCAGGTCGGCTGGTTCAACCTCTTGCCTCAAAGAAATACTGCCCTAAAATCAATAGAATTTAGTCATGTGACAAGAGTCACTTTTGCCATCACTGTTGTCACAAGTCTACTGATTACTGTCAGCCTCATGAAGTACCACATGCTTCTCTAAAATCAAAAGGTGTAGCCTGACTGGTATGGCTCAGTGGTTGAGCATTGACCTATAAATCAGGAGGTTACGGTTTGATTCCGGGTTGCGGGCTTGATCCCCAATGTGGGGTGGGCAGGAGGCAACCAATCAATGATTCTCTCTCGTCATTAATGTTTCTATCTCTCTCTCTCAACTTCCTCGCTGAAATCAAGAAAAATATCTCATCTAATAAAAGAGTAATATACAAATTGACCATCTCAAGATGGCTGCCCCCATGTGGTCAAAGATGGCCACCACAAGATGGCCAGCAAGGGAGAGCAGTTGGAAGGGACCCAGGCTTGCAGGGGAGGGCAGTTGGGGTGGACCCAGGCCTTCAGGGGCGGGCAGTTGGGGGGGAGATCCCAGGCCTGCAGGGGAGGGCAGTTGGGGCGGGGGACCCAGGCCTTCAGGGGTGGGCAATTGGGAGGGAGGACCCAGGCCTGCAGGGGAGGACAGTTGTGGGGGACCCAGGCTTGTAGGGGAGGACAGTTGGGGGGACCAGGCTGGCAGGGGAAGGCAGTTGTGGGGGACCCAGGCCTGCAGGGTAGGACCATTGGGGGGGACCATCTTGGCAGGGGGAAGGCAGTTAGGGGCAATCAGGCTAGCATAGGAGCAGTTAGGCGTTGATCAGGCTGGCAGGGGAGTGGTTAGGGGCAATCTGCACACGAGAGGTCAGGAGTTAGCAGTCCTGGATTATGAAAGGGATGTCCAACTGCCCGTTTAGGCCTGATCCCATCCCAATCCCACTGGGCCTAAACGGGCAGTTGGACATCCTTCAAGGGGTTCCAGATTGGAAAGGGTGCAGGTTGGGCTGAGGGACACCACCCCCACCCCCCACTCCCATTCCGTGCACGAATTTCATGCACTAGGCCTCTAGTATTTAATAAATGAAGAAAAGAAAAGAAATATGTGTAAGCCCTAACAAGACAAACTGGAAGAGAGAGAGAGTCAGAGTCCTTGAGGGTGGTGAGAAGAACACAGGCTCTGTAGTCGGAGAAACACATCTCATACCAGGTGTGTGACCTTGGGCAATCATTTACCTTCCCTGGGCCTTAGTTATCTCATCTGGAAAATGGGGATGATAATAATGACACCAACCTCACCAGTTCTTGAGATGCTTATGTCAGAGGACAAAGTAAAAGTACTTGATCTGCTACACGAGCCAACAAAGCCAGGGCTTCCCCTCCTAAATAATTGAGGACAGTTGATAGCTTTTTCCTATTTTTAAAGATCTCCTAGGAAGGAGAAACCATAGCATCCCTTGGTAGCTAGTGCCTGTGTTTCACAACCCACTTAGATGATGTGTGAATATAGCACAGAGGCCCACATCCAAGGAGGCTGACGGAGGCTGGGAGGCCTGCCAAGCAGCTTGCTGGACTGCTACCCACCCTATCCCTTCCCCCGCCACTGCCTCCTAAATATATACACATTAGCTTTGCCATCTTTCACAGGCCAATCTCCTCTTGGAAAACCTCTCTGATAACCCCCTGGTTTAAAATGGTTTTGGTCTTCTAATCACTATAACACAGTCTTCAGGCATTTATTTTTAAAAAAAGCAGGCTGGTACTATAACTATTTAATTACCTAAGTGGTTAACTCAATAAGTACATGTTAGTTAGCATCTTCAATGCCAGACAGCATCATACGCATGGAGCATACAGCGGTAAATAAAACAGATGAAATCCCTGCCCTCACGCAGCTCACATTCTAGAAGAGGGAAGACAGACAGAACATTAGTGTACAGAGTGGACAAAAGAGGCTTACAGTTGTAAGTACACAAAACACTGAGTTTACTCTTGTATTTTTAAGTATTTATTATGTATTTGTATTACAACTGTAAACCTCTATTATTTCAGTTGATCAAAAGTGCTGTGGAGGACATTAGAACAGCATGGGCAGGCGGCTGTTCTATGTAGGAGGAATGGTGAGGCCTGGCTCCTGCCCACCTCACACTGGCTCCCTCTCATTCCCTGTGCCCTCACACAGGCTTACTCTCAGTTGGTCAAATTCATCACACTCCTTTCAGCCCCAGGACCTTTGCACACTCCTTTTGTCTGGAACACTTGCGCCTCTCTACCTCAACTTGTTAACCCCCTCTTTTTGATGCAGTGACAGTTGAGCAGAGACTAGAAGGAAGTGAGGGGATTACTTATATATGCCTGGTTCTCTGGGAAACTAGAAGTTCCTGGAGGGTAGGGAGAGGCAGGAGAGTAGTGGTTAGAGATGCAAGCTCTGGAGTGGGGATGACCTGGTTCAAATCCCTGCCCTACCACACCCTAGTGGTATGACAAATGCCTAACTTTTCCAAGTCTCAGTCTCTTCTCCTGGAAAATAGAAAGGAAAAAATATTTATCTCATAGGAATATTATGAAGATTCAATAAAAATCATGAATGTACAGTGTTAGGCACCAAAGGTGGATTTGCCCTGAAGCTAACGAAACTTCAGGAATCACACACACACACACACACACACTCACACACACACTCACACACTCACACACACTCACACACACACTCACACACTCACACACACTCACACACACTCACACACACACACTTGCCTAAGCCTCTTCCAATGCCCCAAGAGGAGACCTAGCAAGGCGTTTACATGGTCACGTGTTTCTGTAAAACAAGTTAGCGGGAATCAGTTAAGAGTCCTCTCTCTTACCACTTTGACTTCCCTGCTGTCGCACTCCTCCTCATGTCGATGGCGCTGGAGAGGACACGGGCCTTTCATACCCACAATTCTGTAATCTTTTTAAGGGTCCCTATAAGCTCCAGGCCTCACAGGACCCGAACCCACTCCTTCCCGGCACATGGTGACAGACAGCCACTGCGGTTGTAACTGGGCACCTTTGCTCTCTCAGTGTCCAGTCGAGTGACCAGCACAGAGCAAGCGTTTGGTGCTGCCATTATGATTAAAGGGATGCTGGAGATCTATAGCCTCAGAGAGCAAGGGGCCGTCAAATGCCCTCCACCCTCTCTTCCCTCCCACCCCAAATTATTGGAGGGATCTCAGGACAACTGAGACATTTCTCGAAGCAACCACATTAGGCGAAACGGGGCAGAGTGAGCCCTTCCAGGGAGACCAACCTCCTGTCCTGGGGCGGGAGGCGGGAGGGGGGGGGGCGAGTTGAATGAGTCGTCACTGAGGATCTCTCCAGGGTGCTGAGGGCTGTGGGCAGGTGCTGGGGCCCCCCAGCACCGCTGGCCCGGCGCCTGGAACTGGAGGCTCTGGGGAGTAAGACAACACACCTCCCAGGGGATCCCCAACCCCAACGCCTCATACTCAGACCTCGGGACACTCTGGGCCATCCCTTGTCGTCTCCGAGAGCAGGCCCCGGAGTCCAGCGGTTCGTACGTTTAGGGTGAAAAGCTCGTGAAATCCACACCCAACACGGAAAGGAGCTCTTTTCCCCTCTTCAACTCTGAAAACAGTTCATGCCCATCTTCCAAAGGGAACCCTTCCCCGTACCTGACAGCAGTTATAAAATCACATCTCAGCCTTTCAATACCCAGCCAAACGATGCCAATTACTAATACCAAAGGGAAGGACTGTGACTCACGGATGTTCCCTCTTCTGACGGCTGATTGCCATCAATTCCCCAGTCTCTGGAGTTCGCTCCGCCTTCTCCTGACAGTTCTCCGCAGTCATCACCCAGGAAGTCGCCCGCTCTTTCTTGCGTTTCTCCAGGAGACTTCTGGAAGGACTTGCCAAGGCCCACTGGTCCATTTGCAACGCCATTCCCAGTCCCTTTGCTCATCTTCCCGCTCGACTTGGTGTGTATATGTGTGTCCAGGCACGTGGGTTTGTAGTGTCTATTAAGCAGGGAATCTTTGTTGACGCTGGTCCTACCCACTGTGCTCTTCTGCAGTCTCCAGGTTGTGACTCCCATTCGTAAACTCAGTGGAGTTTCTTGCTCTTTTATCGTCATTCAAAGCACAGCTCTAGGTTGAAGCATATTGGTCTGGAAACTCTCACTGAAGGTCCAGAACTGGCCTTCCCTCTGCCGCTCTGCCCACCCCCAACAAGTGGGCCCACAGAATCGCTTGCCCCTTTTTTTTGAATGGAGGAGGGACTAGCTCTGGATGACTTTTAAATTATTGTCATAATATATTGAACTCATGGCCCAACAATGTTAGAGACATATCACTCGAAACGTGTGTTTGTGTCTGGGGGGCAGAGGACTACCTTACTGTAATAATTCTCCCTGAACTTTCCAGAACAGTCTCAATAGCTGGGCATTTTGTTTGTTTCCCTGACCAAGAATCGAACCTGTGACCCTTCTGTACGTGGGACAACGCTCCAACCAGCTGAGCCACACCGCCCAGGGCTGACTGGCGTATTTTAAACTGGGGTGGGGTAGTTTGTTAAATGAGTAATTAAGTATGACAGATGTGTAGCTTTGTATATACTTAAAAAAAAGAAAGAAAGAAAAAAGGGGGGAAAAGTTCTTTGTCAGCCCACATGCTCTGATTTGGGATTCAGAAAATGTGCTCCCCAGTGTATCCTCAAGCCTGGCAGCTTTTGTTGGTGGATTCAAGAAGCTGAGACTGAGGTAGCGGATGTGAAATACTTTGAAAAGACCTTTCACTATACAGATGCAAGCATTTATCATCAGCATATCATTATTAGCAATAATAAGTGGATCAGGGGGTCTTTTCAAATGTAAATCTAATCACATTGTGCCTTTCCCGTTGCTCTTAGGACAGAAGCCAGAGCTGTACCACAGTACTCCAGGCCCACGTGGCCCTGCCCCTGCCTGCCTCACACCGGCTCCCTCTCACGCCCTGTGCCTCCTCAGCCTTCTTGCAGCTTGTCCAGTTTACCACACTCCTTCCAGCCCCAGGACCTTTGCACACTCCTTTTGTTTTGTTAATCCTCACTCAAGGATATTTTCCATTGAGTTTTAGGGAAAGTGGAAGAGAGAGGGAAAGACTGAGAGAAACATCAATGTGAGAGAAACATTGATTGGTTCCCTCCTGCATACTTCCCAGCCAGGGCCCAGGCTAGAGAGGGGCTTGCAACCAAGGTATGTGCCCTTGACTGGAACTAAACCAGGGCCCTTTGGTCTGTAGGCCGACACTCTATCCACTGAGCCAGACTGGCCAGGGCTGCACACTCCTTTTGTACGGAACAGTTCTCTCTCCCTACCTCACCTGGTTAACCCCTTTTTGTTCGAATATTAGTGTATTCTCGCTTCCTCAAAGAAGCTTTCTCCATCGTTCCTAACTGGGTGAATCCTCCCTTCTACATTCTCATAGAATCATGGAGAGCCATCCATCTGTTCATTGGCTTGGTTCAGTGGTTGAGCACCAACTTATGAACCAGGAAGTCATGGTTAGGGCACATGCCCAGGTTGTGGGCTCAATTCCCAATGTGGAGTGTGCGGGAGGCAGCCTATTGATGATTCTCTCTCATCATCGATGTTTCTCTCTCTCCCTCTCCCTTCTTCTCTGAAATCAATTTTTAAAGAAGCCTCCAGGGAGCTTCCATTCTAAGAGAAGAGTAGGCAATCTAATCTAATAAAAGAGTAATATGCAAATTGACCCTCACTCTGTTATACCTACAAGCCATGCCCATAAGCCACACCCACCAACCAATCTGGAACAAATACGCAAATTAACTCAACTAAGATGGAAGTGGCCATGGAGCTGGAGTTGCCCCAGGCAATGGAGGAAGCCAGGGCCCTGTGGGCCCTGAGCTCTATTCAAGGCTACAAAGTTTCAATTATAGAAAATAAACAAACCACAGATACCTGCCGGGCTGGGCAACCCAGGCTTCAAGTGGGGGGTGTGGGGGAGGGACCAAGGCAACAAAGTTTCAATTATAGAAATTAAAGAAATCCCAGATACCTGCTTCCAGCCAGGCACTCCAGTAGGGACCCGAATCCTGAAGGGGCTGTGGGGCAGCCTGAAATGGCCATCAGCACCTCACCCAGGCTGGCCAGGCACACCAGCAGGTGGACATCCCCCGAGGGGTCCCAGACTGTGAGAGGGCACAGGCCAGGCTGAGGAACCCCTCCAAGTGCACAAATTTTTGTGCACTGGGGCTCTAGTAATCAAATAAACACATATCTGTATTACAGGATGTAAGGCAGTGATAAGTACTATGGAGGAAAATAAACATGGTGCATAAAGAGTAGTGTGGTGGCAGGGGGAGGGGTGACCATTTCAGGTCAGGACAGCAGAGACTGCCTTTCTGAAAAGATAACAGTAAACACAGACCTCAGTGAAATGAGGGAGCAAGCCACACAAAGGTGTGCGGAAAGACACGGGCAGGTGGAAGGAACGGCAAAAGCAATGGCCCTCGGGCTGGAATAAACTTGATAAATACAAAGAACAGCAGAAGACCAGTGTCACTAGAGTGAAAGAGCAACTTAGGAAAGTACAAAAATGAGCTTGGAGGACATGCAGACAACTCTTCGGAGGAATTTTGCCACAACAAGGAGCAGAGAAATCTGGCAGGAGCTAGGGGCGCACATGAGCTCTATGGAGGGTGTTTCTGCTTGGTTTTCATTTTGTTTTCAGATGAGAAGCTCTGCAGCTATTGGTGTGCTGAAGGGAATGCTCCTGTCGAGCGGGAGACTGGGTGATTCATGACCGAGCAGATCGTTGCAGTCACAAAGTCCTTGAGTAGGTGAGGAAGAAATAGATCCGGGGCCCAGGCAGAGGGTTTGGCATTACACAGGGATGGTTTGTAATTTGCAACAGGAAGGAGGGCAGAGCACACACATGTATTGACGCTAGAGGTTGGCGAGTTTAGTGGTGGAAAATGAGTGTTCTGATGGCCTCCGTTTTCTCTGTGAATGGGAAGATGAGATCAGCAGGTGAGAACCAGACAGATTCAGGAGGTCGCTGGAGAAGAGAGAAGAAGGAACCAATAGCCACCTTGGAGAGGGGCAGAGTGACTGAGGGCTGTCGTAGGATTGTTGGGCAATGCTGAGAAAGTCCACTTACTTATGGATTTACATATGGAACAAGACCTGTCTGGACAGTAGTGGGAGTTTTCTCCAGCCATGTTCCTGTGCCCACACACAGAGACAATTGGGTTTAACGTGCTCCATTGGGTTTAACCAAGGTTGGGGCTTTGGCTGATGGATCCAAAGAGCAAGGGAGTCATGGAGCAATTATAATACCCAGCTATGGAATCAGCTTGAGTAAGGAGGGAATTAAGGGCCCATGTCAAGAATGATGAAAGACAGTGGAACAAACGGGTGGACTAGGGTCCGAGAACTTTTAGAATGGGCATCCTAAGATACCTGAGCTGGGAAGATACATGGTCCTATCTGGAATGGTTGGAATGGAAACTTGAGAAGCATTGCAGTTATGACAAGGTCTGTGTGTGAATCCATAGCTGCGGTGAAATGGAGAAAGGGGATCACAGCACTGAGGCATCAAGAAAGGAGAGGCAACATGATGTATGGTCAACTATGTGGATTTTTTTTAAGTGTTTGGGGTTTTTTTAATACATTTTATTGATTTAAGAGAGGAAGGGAGAGGGAGAGAGAGAGAGAAAAACATTAATGATGAGAGAGAATCATTGACCAGCTGCCTCCTGCATGCCCCCTACTGAGGATTGACCAGAATCGAACACAGGACCCTTCAGTCCACATGCCGATACTCTATCCACTGAGCCAAACCAGCTGGGGCATCTACATGGACAATGGCAGGAGTAGAAGGACAGAGGAAGTCATTGAGCCAGATGGCCAAATTGTCAGTAACCACGTGAGCAGTGGGTAGGTAGGAGCACAATAGATGATTTTATGACACATGCTCACATTTTTTCATGTTTATATGCTTATTTGACTAATGTAATTTTACCCACTACACTGCTCATACTTATAAGAGTTGGGCCATGCCTTTTTATGTTCACCACATTATCTGCAGCTTCTAGTTCAATGCTTAGCCCATAATAGGTATTAATAAAAACTTCTTAAACAAATGAGTGAACAAATACATACGATTCTCTGGAACTGAAGAAAAAGAGAAGGTGGGAGGCATTGTTCCAATAATTTACCTTGTTCCAATAATTTGCCTAATTTTCAGAAATTTCAATCAGTGGTTACCAAGTAACATTCACATGATACCTGTTAAGGGCCAGGTGCTGTGCTACATTCTTCAAAGAGGAGTAAGACATGAATGTAGCTCTGGGAGATCTCAAAGCATAGTCACTCATAAATAAGTAACTTTAATGCAATGTGAATAGAGCAATGACAGACAGATGCTCCAGGAGCACTGAATCTGACTGCCTGGGAGACAGGGAAGGCTGTGAGTAAGGCAGTATGTGGAGAATAAGGATGGTTGACTACCAAGACAAGTGGAAGTCAAGCAAAGGACCAGCCCATACAAAGCTACCAAGGTGGGACAAGCTTAGCAAATTGAGAAGTCTGAGGAGGCTAAAAATTAAACTAAAAATGTCATTTTGTCCTCATATTTCTGGTCAGTTGGTCTGCTAAGAATTCAATGGGGAAAGAATAGTCTTTTTGAATAAATGGTGCTGGGACAACTAGATATATACATGGGAAACAATGAGGTGAGACTCCTACCTCACACCAAGTACAAAAAGTAATTCAAAATAAATCAAAGACCTAAATATAAGTGTTAAGAGAAAAGTCTTATAAGAAAAACAAAGATATAAATATTCCTGACCTTGGACTCGGCAATGGCTTATTAGCCGTGACACCAAAGGCACAAACAGCAAAAGAAAAAAAGAGACTAATTAGACTTCATCAAGTTGAAACTTTTGTGCTTCAAATGAGATCATCAAGAAAGTAAAAATGCAACCCACAGAACAGAAGAAAATATTTTCAAATCATATATCTGATAAGGGACTAATGTCCAGAAAATATAAACACTGCAGCTCAACAATAAAAAGACAAATAACCTAATTTTAAAACGGGCAAAGGATTTAAATAGATACTTTTCCAAAGAAGATATACTAATGACCAATAGGTACAGGAGAAGATGGCAGACTCATAAGTCATTAGGGAAATGCATATCTAAACCACATGAGATACCATTTCACATAAGAATGACTATAATAAAAAAGACAGACATTAACAAGTGTTGGCGGGGATGTGGAGAAGTTGGAACCCTCATGCATTGCTGCTAGGAATGTAAAATAGTGCAGTACAAATTAGATGGGTGAGTTTTATGGTATGTGAAGTATAGCTCAATTTTTTAAAATGTCATCTGGAGTCCCTATCTTATTTAGGCCTCGCTAAGGAATAAGACAGGTCCTGCAGGCAATGGAGAGTTTCTTCGTCGTGTGTGTGCGTGTGTGCATGTGTGTGCATGTGTGTGCATGTGTGTGCACATGCTCTTCAGGAAGGTGAAATCAATAGGAAATGCCGCCATGGTGCTGTCCCTTAGAGGCAATCAATATGAACAGGTTGTTTTATTCCCTCGCACTCTTGTTTGTGTTTGTACTGAGCTGATGTTTATGTACAATTTGGTATGCTGCTTTTTTTCATTTGCCATAAACTTAATTTAGCTTTATTTCAAAATAAATTTGTTGTCTAATTATTAGTAGTTATTTATAGTAGAAACTTTGGAAAATATAGAAAATTATAAAGAAGAAAATTAAAATCATCCATAATCCCACCAGAAGTAATCCTTAGTGATAATTCTAGTGTATTTTATTTTGTCTTTTTTTCCTATGAGTACGTGTCATTTTTAATGGCTGCATAATAGGCCATCCAGCACCATAGATTTCTTCTATTGTAATATAGTTAGGTTATTTCCAACTTTTCTCTATGTAAATAATGATATAATAAATATCTTTGTGCATGAAGCTTTTTCTTATATTGGATTTTTTCCTTAGCTTTCTCAGAAATGGAATAACTGGGTCACAGGCAGAATGTGTTTAAGCTCTCATGATGTATACTTAAACTGCATTCTAACATGGTTCTATTAGCAGTAAATGAGTTTGCCTGTTTCACAGCATGCTCATCAGCACTGAGGATTATATTTTTTAAAAATTCTCCTTGTTGTTTTGGTTTTCATTCTAGTAGAGATTTCCTAAGAAAGAGAATAGCATGCTCAGGTTTATTTTTTAAGTGACAGAGAGGCTGGGCTGAAGAGAAGTGAGAGAGTGCTGGTATGGAAACCAATTAGGAAAATGTTGCACGAGTACAGGAAAGAAATGACACAGCCAGGCAGTGAGGATTTAAGATGAGAAAGACATTTCTAAGAAAGGATGGGCTGGATTTGTGACTAATCTGAAACTGCCAGGAAGGAAGGCAGAGGTGTCAAGTTTGACTCCAAAGTGCTTTTGGAGGTAATATGGAGGGTGACAGCATTAGCCCAGACAGGGAAAGGAGGAGGAGCAGGTTTAGAAGGAAAACAAAGCTTCCTGGTGGATTTTTTAATGGGAGACAAATCAACAGAAATTTAATAACATGTATTCCTCCTGTCCCATGGGAGGGACCCAGGAAACTTGAGTAGCCCCAAGCTTCCTGTCTGCAGCTTGTTACTGGGTGCCTTCCAGAGTTCCAGGTGGCGATGTCAACATATCCATGAGCAGCATGAGGAGGGCACTGGGGATAAAAGTTTGAGACTTGGCCCTGGCCAGTGTGGCTCAGTTGGTTGGGCATCATCCCATGCACTGAAAAAGGTACCAATTCAATTCCTGGTCAGAGTACACGCCCAGGTTTCAGACTCCATCCCTGGTAGGGGGCACGTAGGAGGCAGCCAATCTCTCGATGTTTTTCTCTCACATTGATGTTTCTCTCTCTCCCTCTCCCTTCCTCTTGCTCTAAAAATTAATAAAAATCTTTTTTTTAATGTTTGGGAATTGTCTATTCGTAAATGGTAATGAATGAGATGATGGGGGATGAGAAATAACTTCTAGGGAAAGCCTAGAAGTAAGACAGAAGGAGAAAGTGTAGCTTAGGAAGCAGGGGAACCAGCAGACACTGATGCCAAATGCAGGGGACCCGAGGTTCCAGGAGTGAGAATGGTCAACAGTGTCAACAGGAGTCATGGAGGACACAGATGGAGAGTTCTCAGGAAAGAAAGAGGGGAGGCTAAGGGAATTTGAAAGGGAACAGGAAATCAGAGAGTGTAGAGTTATCTTATGGGCAGGCTGGTGGTGTCAGAAAAGCATCAGAGGGCACTAGCCTCAATGGGAAGTCATTCTCCTCAAGTTTGTTTATCCTTTTGTTACGGCAATAGTTACTCAGTGATCCCACTGTGTGCCACCCACCTGGGCAGAACCAGTCAGTGATCCCACTGTGTACCACCCACCTGGGCAGAACCAGTCAGTGATCCCACTGTGTACCACCCACCTGGGCAGAACCAGTCAGTGATCCCACTGTGTACTGCCCACCTGAGCAGAACCAGTCAGTGATCCCACTGTGTACTGCCCACCTGAGCAGAACCAGTCAGTGATCCCACTGTGTACCGCCCACCTGGACACAGCAGGACAGTGATCCCACTGTGTACCACCCACCTGGGCACAGCAAGACAGTGATCCCACTGTGTACTGCTCACCTGAGCATACAGAGGGGTGTGATCAATAGCTGAAGAAGAGGCTGGGAAGCTTGGCACTGGGTCTTGGCTCTGCTATCATCTGACATCTAATTTTGTCTCAACCTTTGACCTCTTTACCTAAAACATGAAGGAGTAAAGATGGCCTTGATCAGTGTTGGTCCACACCCAAAGTTTCACATGATTGCAGTGAAATGAGAAAAATAAAGCCAAAATTGTGTTTTTCATGCGTGAAAATACCTGTGTGCAATGTAAAGGACTGTCTCTTATTCTGAAATTGTATCCTTTTTTATGATAAGCCTTCCTTTTGTGAAATGATGGTAGGTGGTAGCTGGTTTTTCCCCCCTGGTGTTTCTTTTTCATTTCTTTATTTAGCAAATAAGAAGTTGGGGTAACTCACTGCTGGCCCACCAAATCAGTTTGGGAATGTAACTGATTTATGAATTACTAAAATGTAGGAATGAAAGGATACTTTCTAGAGTGCTCACCCCTCAAACCCTAAAATCCCAGCTCTCTGAAGATAGTCCTAAGAAGGAAACTAATGGTTCAGCTCAGCCAGTGTGGGTGGGTCAGGAACCACTGCATCTCACCCCCAACCCCACCCCAGGGCAAGGCTTTGAGTTTGGGCCTTTGCTCCATGATGCTGTGTCCTAGCTTCTCTTTATCCAGCAGTTTGCCATGTGCTTTGTGAGTCTGTCCACCCAGAACCCAAGCCTGTCTGCTGCTCCTACCCAGCGGATGGCTCAATGCCAGGCTCCTGCACACAGTAGATGAATTCCCATTTCATGTTGAGGAAACCAACTTGTCCCTCTTTCTGATCTCCTCGAGGACGGGAATGTGATCCCCAATGACTAACAACAGTTCTGTGGGTTCTCAGGGCCTATCAGAGATTTGTTATTTTGCTAACACTGTTTGGCTACTATGCAGCAGAAACTAAATTTGAGCCCAAATTCTTTCACTCCTGTCCGTCACTCCCTTTCCCCACTGACACTAGGGACTGGTGAGACATTCATCAGCAGCAGGGGTGGGATTTGCAAGCAGGACCAGCTTTGCAGGCCTCCCTAAATCAAACTCAGGGAGCAGTGAAAGCAGGAGCCAGGTCTGACCTCTATCAGTGATTTTATTAGTTTACACTGGCTGATAACGAAGAGGTAAATGTGAACTCTCCATACATAAGATACGGACTTTATAAACTTCATCTTTATTCTTCTCAAAGTAGAGATTGCTCTTAGTTTAAAAAGTTGAATTATAATAAACACATATTTAATGAAAAACAGCTCCTCTTCACCTCAGAGGCAAGCCCATCACTCTTGTACATTTTTTTCTGGTTTGTACCATTTATAGAACAAGCTTATATGCTATGTCTCCATTCGTGGAGTTTCCCATCATCCATTGGCAGCCTGATAAGCAAGGAGTCAGCTCTCCTAAAGGCACTGCCTGGTCCCTTCTTCTTCTCAATGTAGTTACAATTCCTACTTAAGTGAACACTTAATGCTTACTTTATTATGATAATACTAGAGTCCTGGTGCACAAATTCATGCATGGGTGGAGTCCCTTGGCCTGGCCAGCAATCGGGGCCATCAGAGCCAGCAGCCAAGGGGAAGGACTGCTGTAGGTTGGCTGTGTGAGCCCACTGACCACAAGGGGGCAGCTCCTGCATTGAGTGTTTACCCCTGGTGGTCAGTGCCCATCACAGCAACCGGTCAACTGGTTGTTCCCATTGTTTGGTCATAATGGTCGCTTAGGCTTTTATATATATAGATGATTTGTGTTCACTGAAGCTATTGTCCCAATACATGCTTCTCCTCTTGGGCAACTTTCTGTTTACTCTGAAGTTAATAACTAGCTTTTATTTTCATTTACCTAGTATTCTAGATACCTAACAATAACTTTTCTTAGACCTTCTAACAGTCTTTTAATATTTCCACTCACCCAGTGATGCAGATAACTTAGCCATGTCCCTTTTTCTTGCAGACACCCTCCGGAAGCCTCCATGTGGACAAGATGCTTCCATTGTCCATCATCCTGGGAGCTTCCTTGGCCACTGTCCTGACTTGGACCCCCTGAATCTCATCCTCTTTCTTGGTTTATTCCAGGAAAAATAAACCTTTATTCTAAAAATGTCTTTGCTTCCTTTCAACACCTAATTGATAATTGCACTGAAATACAGAACTATAGGTTGGAATAGTTTCCCCTCAGGATTTTGATACCTTGCTCTGCTTTCCTCTTGCTTCTGATGTTTTTATTGAGCAGTCTGGGGCGATTTTGATTGCTGAGCCTTTGTGGAAGCCTACTTTGTTTGTGTCTCAGGGAGCTTTTAGGATCTTTTCTTATCTCCAGGGTTTTGAAATTTCACAATGACGTGCCTCAGTGGGGTCTTTTGTCCATCGTTGTGCTTGGCACCCAGTGGACATGGACCCTGTCAAACTGGAAACTCATATCCTGTAGCTCCGGAAACATTTTTCACTTTACTTATTTTAATAATTATCTCCGCACCATGTATCTGTCCTTTCTTTCTGAAATCAGACAGAGTGGCGGAGTACAGAGTAATGGAAGATATTGTTTTAGGCAGAGTGACCAGGGGAAGTCTCTCTGGTGAAGTGACATTTGAAGAGAAATCTGAATGAGTATCTTTTCATCTTATTGGAGGAAAATGATTATACTTTTCTTTTGTTCCTTGCATTGTCTCTTTTTCGTGTCAGTGTCTTTTGTCTGTCCTGTTTGGGTCTATTTCTCCTGTCAGGCGATCTTTGGCTGAACATTCATAGTGAGAGGCGGGCACCAAAAGCCACAGGCAGCTCTGTCTGTGTGACTGGGGTTTGTCCACTGGTGGAATTCACTGTTGGGTGGCCAGGCAGCATGTCGGCTTGTTCACTGGGGGGCTCTTTCCTCTGGAATTGCTTAGTTTTTGCAGAAGAATTTTCTGATCTCCTGCTGGGAGGTGCTGAAAGAGAACGTCTGGGGGGTCAGAGACCATCACCATCCATTTTTTTAAATATATTTTTTATTGATTTCAGAGAGGAAGGGAAAGGGAGAAAGAGATAGACACATCAATAATGAGAGAGAATTACTGATCAGCTGCCTCCTGCATGCCCCATACTGGGAATCAAGCCTGCACCTTGGGCATGTGCCTTCACCAGATATCGAACCCTGACCTCCTGGTCCATCGGTCGACGCTCAACCACTGAGCTACGCTGGCTGGGCCTTATTCATCCATTAAGAATTCATTTAAATTCAATTAAATTTCACTTAATTCTCCTCCCTCCACTTTCAGGGTTAGCCTAAAACTCCGGGACCTTTCCGGGATTCTGCAGGGCAAACTCTTTGGCTTCTTGTGGGCCTCTCCCTTGGCAGGCCCTGCAATTTCTGCTCCTGCTGTCTTCTCTTGTTGACTGATGTCCCTTTGCCCATACTCTTGACCCTTGTCATTTAGATGGGATTTTAAGAGAGTGTATACAGGTAAACATGTGCTCAATCTCCCATGGTTAATGAAAACATAATATACTATGTGAAACAAATTCCAGCAAACAGATCAGGCTAAGAAAAAAAAATTTTTTTTAATATATTTGTATTGATTGTAGAGAGGGAGAGAGAGAAACATCCATCGACTACCTCCTGCACACATCCTACAGGGGACAGATCAAGCCCAAAACCCAGGCATGTACCCTGACCTAGAATCGAACCAGTGACCTCCTAGTGCATAGGACGATGCTCAATCCACTGAGCCACCCTGGCCATGCTGGAAAATATTTTAAGAAAAAGAAAACCCTTGCAGAGTATCCCTCCTGTAGTGAGACCACTGTACTTGACAATCCTGGAATTTTATGGCTGAAGTGACCTCACACATTATCTACTCTCTCCATCTCATTTTACAGAAATACAAAATGAAACCAAGACAACATGCATCTTGCCCAAAGCCACAGCAGAGAAATGTAAGGAGTCCCTGTATTATCCACTTGTAGTCCTATGCCTTTCCACTACCATTCTGGCCCCCCAGCAGAGCCCCTCAGGCAGTAGAAAGATTTTCCTCTTGATGGGGCTTCCGAAGCAAATGTCGTTTTTGCCCTCTGGGCTAGTCTGACCCCATCAGTCCCATCTGGAGAAGAACCATGACAATGAACGAGACACTGTTTCTCAGCAAGACCAGGAGTGTCCGAGGCATCTCAAACAGAGATCATTTCTTCAAAGACAGAGTCAAGATAACAAATCCACCTTAAAATAAACCCCAAGTCAGATCACCAATTAACACCTAAATGTATTTAAGCAGAAATAAGTTTAATTGAGTAATTAATTTTTCACCAATTAAGTTCATTTTTACACCTTGCATTTTACATTGCCCCAGCAATGAAAGTAATTGGATCCCTTTATAACCATTTTCCACTCTCTGGTTTGCCAAGTCATTCGATGCCGTTGTTTACAGAAATATAAATCACTCCAAACTAGTCACATTGCAACTTTATAAAGTTTGTGAAGTACTTGTATTGAGGGATGGGGGTGGGGTTAGTTGCAATGATGAAAACAAGATAAGGTATAATCGAGGGGGAAAGGTGCCTATGGTAGGCAGTCTCACACATGGTCCCAGTGATCCCTGCCTCTGGGCATTCACAACTTTGAGAAGTCCCCTCCCCTGGCAGGTAGGCTGACTTACTGACTAAAGAGTAGAAAATGGCAGAATTGATGGGATAGCACTTCTGAGGTTAGGTTATAAGAAGACATCCATCTTGGTGGCTCTTTCTCACTTTCTCCCTCTCCTTCTTTCTTTTTCTCTCTCGGATCACTTGGTCTGAATAAAGTTCTGTCATGAGCATCCCTATAGATTAGCCCACCCGCCAAGGAGTGGAAGCCTCTTGCCAAAAGCCACGTGAGTGAACTTGGAAGTGGAAACGCCAACACTGGTCAAGCCTTCAGAGAGTGCGGTCCCTCCAACAGCTGAGAGCAAGCTCATGAGAGACCCAGAATCAGACCACCGAGCTTGATTCCTGACTTTCATCAATTGTAAAAGATAATAAATATTTACCTTTTTTTATCAGCTGCCAAGCTTGGGGATAATTTATTTTACAATTAAGTACAGGAGACCTAAGTATATGTTCTGACTTTTCTCCTTCCTTGCAAAAGCTTCTGGTGTGTGTCCCTTAACTTCTCATAATTACGCTGATTTCCTCATCTATAAAATGGGGATGAAGACTTGACCTACCTTACAGAGTTGCTATGGGGTTCCAGGAGAAGGAAACTAATTTTAAATGATCATGAGGCATGAGGCATTTTTATCTACCCTATCTCCATCCATTTCCTTTCAAGTGGAAACAAAAGATGTGTGAAACATACTCAATGTATTGGAAAACTTATACTAGCCTTATTAGAGCCAACTCACTTCATGATTTATTAAAACGTTGTTTAACCAAATATGCATCTTGGATCAACCTTACGTAACCCATTGGCCTTCTAGAACTGAAGGCTTTTCATTAGTGACTTAAGTAGCATGTGAGACGTTTGTAAACCTGTTGTTTACAAACCAGCTTTATAGGATCCCCATCAGAGGAGCTCTTCAGGGCTGTGGGCCCCTTAAGGTAACATGGACCAAACACAGCTCTCTCCCACAACCCCTTTCGTACAGGCATCAGGGCCTCATTAATGACACCACCCTCCTCCTGCTCCTCAACCTAAAAACCAAATCATCTACCCAGAATCCTCCCCTTCCCTCCTCTCCCCAAATCTCATCACTCAATCCTGCAATTCTAATTCAGAAATACTTCTTCCCTTCCACCACTGTGCTGCTGTTACATATTTACATATTTAATCATTAATACTGTTATAAGTCATGTGTCATCGCTCTAATATACATTAAAATAGCATATATATTCATTGTATTCTAATAATAAATATTAGCAAATTATGTTTATTGACAGTACATTATGTTTGAGAAGGTCAGCTCTGTGCTGGTGATTAGATGTATGGGTCTTCCTTTAGCTTTGCAAGGGCTAAACTAGGTTAAAAGGTAAACGTAGGCAGCTTCAGTCTGAATATCAGCTTCCCACTCACTGTGTTCTGTTGGCCAAGTTAGTTAACCTCTCTGTGTTGCAGTTTTCTCACCTGCAAAACGATAAATATAGCAACCTACCCCATAAAGATTAAAAGAGTTAAAATGTTGCCTGGCTGGCATCACTCGGTGATTGAGCATCAACCTGTGAACCAAGAGGTCACTGTTCAGTTCCCAGTCAGGGCACAGGCCCGGATTGAGGGCTCTATCTCAAGTGTAGGGAGTGCATCTCTCATCAGGGATGGTTTTATCCCTCTCTCTTCCTCTCTCAAATAAATAAAGATTTTTTTTCTCAAAAAAAAAAAAGACTCAAAATGTTTTAAATGCTTAGGACAGTGTCTGGCAATCAAAAAAATGTTAGCTATTATTATTTCCTCCTGTTTTCTCCAACACTTGTCTATCTCTAGACCAAATCGACCTTTGCAGAGCAGCCTGACTCTTCTTCCCATTCCCCCTGCAAACGTCAGCAACAGGTGCCTGAACCTGGCCAACCTCCAGCTCACTCTCAGCCCTTGGCCTCCACTTGTCCCCATCCTAACCCCCTGGTCCTGCTCCACTCCTAAAACACAGCGCTCCGAGCCTAATGCAGTGTCTTCAAGCCAAGGCAAATGAGGCTTTTAAAGACATATTTTTACTGATTTCAGAGAGGAAGGGAGATAGAAACCTCATTGAGGAGAATCATGGGTCGGCTACCTCCTGCATGGCCCACCCCGGGGATTGAGACTAAAAGCCAGACATGTGCCCTGACTTGGAATCAAACAGTGATTTCCCAGTTCATAGCTTGACATGCAGCAACTGAGCCACACCAGCTGGGCCAGACAAGGGAGCTTTAATGGCTTGTTGAAGTGGTGGCAAAAGACAGAGCCCAAGATGGCACTGGGTGTTCCCACCTCTCTAACAAGCACACTGCAAGGAAGAGATCCCAAGAGACTGGGACTTAATGCTTCTCTATAGCAATAATAGTACAGGCCTTAACATGGCTTAGGGTATTGACTAACAAGAAAAATCAAATGAAAAGAATAGGAATTAGCCTTTTTCTTATGTTCCCTGTGAGCAGAGAACTAACTGCCTCTGCTATCATTAGGGGAAAGAGAAGAAAGGAAAGAAGAAAGAGAGCTTGGGCTTTAGAATAAGTGAAACCTGTGTGCAAATCCTGGGTCTCCCTCTAATTAAACAAGAATGTACCTTCCATTTCTTTGACTAGAAAATTGGAGTCATGATGGTTCCTTTGCCGTCAGTGTGAGGCGTTAATAAAGAAACTGATGTGAAAGGACACAGCTCATCCCAGTTCTAGACCAAAGCCACCTTCCCATTTCCTTCTGTCCTGTCCTCCGTGCCTACAAAGAGCTCCTGCTTGCCCCACCCTGTCTTCAGGGTGAACTCCTACCCAACCTTCGAGTCTCAGCTCCATGCCCCCCTCCCCAAGAAGCCTCTCTGGGCTTTCTCAGGCACAGCCCATGGCTCTACCACTGGCCTTGGAACTCCTCCAGGGCAGGGATCATTACTTAAACACCTTTGGGTCCTCAGAGCCCGGCATTATTCAGAAGTAAATGCCTTTTGGGTAGTGTGTAGTGATTTCCCTGTGAAAATGAAGGATTCTCTGGTGCTTTAAAATATTTTCGTTGCAGTACTATTTGTAATAAAGAAAACCGGAAAGCAACATATATCCTATATAATAAAAGGGTAATATGCAAATCAACCCAATGGCGGAACAATGGGTTGCTTTGATGCACACTGACCACCAGGGGGAAGATGCTCAACACAGGAGCTGTCCCCTGATGGTCAGTGTTGTCCCACAGCAGGAGCACTACTCAGTCACAAGCAGGGCACAGCTGTGGTGGCAGGAGTATCTCCCACCTCTGCAGCAGTGCCAAGAGTGTCTGACTGATGGCTTAGGCCCACTCCCTTTGAGGAGCTCCTGGACTGCTAAATAAAGGGCATGGACTGGGCTGAGGGACTACTAAAGGGCACAGGCCAGGCTGAGAGACCCCTCACCACCCCAAGAACATGAATGTCGTGCACCAGGCCTCTAGTATCTAATAATTAGGAAATAAGTAAATCATGGTTCATCCTCAAATGTGGTGGTATGCTGCCATTCAAATCACCTTGTGTAAATGTGCTGTTGATGCTAAAAATATTCTCAATATACATTGTAAGGGGGAAAGCAGGCTTCAAACAATACAACATACAGAATGATCCTGTTTTGTGATAAAAATATAAATGTTTATGTATGCATAAAAAAGGTCTGGAAGGACCCAGTGATATCTCTGGGTGGGTGGAATTTACATGTTTCTTCTCCATCCTTATGCTTATATGTATTTCGTGAC
Source organism: Murina feae (assembly GCA_004026665.1). Classification (NCBI taxonomy): domain Eukaryota; kingdom Metazoa; phylum Chordata; class Mammalia; order Chiroptera; family Vespertilionidae; genus Murina; species Murina feae. Next base: position 36,805 of record PVJC01001468.1, read on the forward strand.
TTTTTCATAATGAGCATAAATTACTTTTGTAGTAAGAAAAAAAATTTTTTTAACTACTAAAAATTGTTTTTCTGATTGTAATGCATTTTCATTGTAGAAAATTTGGAAAGTCTGTAAACTATAAAAAAGAAAAGATGATTATGCATTTGTTCTGCTGAGAGTCTATTAACATTCTAGTATATTTCTTTCTAGTCATTTTTTAAAAATTATGTATGAATTTTTAAAACTACTTGAGATCAAGCTGATATATAGTTTAATATCCTGCGATTTTTATTACATTGTGAATATTTTCAAAAATTATTATAAATTCTAAATATTAGATATCTTACAGAGGGTTAGAAAATTCAGCTATCCTGAGAGGTTGGAGAACCAAGATGGTGGCATAAGGTATATACCTGTACGCGATGCCCCCCACAACCACATTAAAACTACAACTAAAAGGCAAAACAGCCATCATCAAGAATCAGGAGAAAGCTGACTGAATGGAAGTTCTACAACTAGAAGGAGAGAAAAAAAGTGCATTTAGACTGGGTAAAAGGTACAGAGGCGCCAAGAACAGAAGTATGGAGACACACAAAAGGGAGCACCTGAGTTTGTGGATTTTTTTCAATCGGAAGGGAAATACAAGCTTCTGACTATACTGAACTGGTTTCTGGTGAGACTCTGGGGACCCAGACTTCTACGGGGAGAAATGGGGCTGTCTGGCATTGGGTCAGAAAGCAAGGGTAGCTTTCTTGCAGAGCTGCTCGCAGCAATCATTGTTACTGGGGACTCAGGGACTCAGAGACGCCCAGACACAGAGATGGCTGACGGACAGCCATTGCTGTTTGCTCCACCCTGGTGATTCTCTGAGACCCCGTCCCACTCAATTTACAACCTCACCCAAGCTGTGCACAGCAGCACAAATGATTGCCTGTCTGCCTGCAGCCTAACCTAACAAACTGCAGCTGGGTCAGAGAGCTCCAAAAGTGCCAAACTCCAAACAAAGAGGAGAAATCTGTAGATCTCTCTGTAGCTCCTGCTGGGTAGACTCACATGGCAGCTGACTTTGCACTTCCTTGGAGATCCAGGAGCCAGTGTACCTAATGGTCAGATGCCAGATTTCAACTCCTCACATCCATAAGGGACACACTCAAGAGGCAGACTTAGTGAGCACCAAAGCCCCACTGAAGCAAGTCCCGGCCCATACGGGTGTGTTCTACACAGCAGCTCTTTCACTATAGACACAGCGGGTCCTCGCAGTCAATTGGCCTGAAGGTCATTTCCTCCCAGTGACACCAACAGCAATCAAGGCTTAATAACAACAAGACTGTGCACCCAGCCCTCAAAGGCATGCACCAATAGTGTCCACCTTGGGTGATTGGGGAGGCTGAGCCACTGGGCCCAATAGGACACATACCACACAAAGCCACTCTATCAACACAGGGAAGCAGCCAAAATGCGGACACAAAGAAACAGGCCACAAATTAAAGAAAAGGAGGAAAGCAAACTACTGGATATAGAGTTCAAAATCACAGTTATAAAGCTACCCAAGAATCTTCTATGAACTTCTGAGGAACTTAGTGAGACCTTCAAGGATCTTAAATGAGAATACCAAAAAAATGGAAAAGGACCAGTCAGAAATTAAGCATACACTGACTGAAATAAACAGTAATATACAGAGATCCAACAGCAGACTAGAGAATCCCAAGAATCAAGTCAAAGATCTGAAATACGAAGAAGCAAAAAATACCCATTCTGAAAAGAAAAAAGAATCCAAAAATATAGTGTAAGAAGATAGTGTAAGGAGCCTCTGGGACAACTTTAAATGTACCAACATCCAAATTATAGGGGTGCCAGAAGAATAGAGACAGCAAGATATTAAAAGCTTATTAGAAGAAATAATGCAGAAAACTTCCCTACCTGATGAAAGAAATAGACTTACAAGTCCAGGAAGTGAAGAGAATCCCAAATAAGAAGAATCCAAAGAGGACCACACTAAGACACATCATAATTAAAATGCCAAGGGCAAAAGACAAAAAGAGAATCTTAAAAGCAGCAAGAAAAAAACAGTTAGTTACCTACAAGGGAGTACCCATAGGACTGTCAGTTGATTTCTGAACAGAAACCATGCAGGCCAGAAGGAAGTGGCAAGAAATATTCAAAGTGATGAATAGGAAGAACCTACAACCAAGATTACTCTATCCAGCAAAGCTATCAAGTAGAATTGATGGTCAGATAAAGAGCTTCACAGACAAGAAAAAGCTAAAGGAGTTCATCACCACCAAACCAGGATTATATAAAATGCTGAAGGGTATTCTTTAAGAAGAGGAAGAAGAAGAAAAAAGTAAAGATAAAAATTATGAACAACAAAGTGACAACAAATACATATCTATCAACAAGTGAATCTAAAAATTAAGTCAATAAAAAAATCTGATGAACAGAATAAACTGGTGAATATAATAGAAGCAGGGGCATAGAAAGGGAATGGACTGACAATTCTTGTGGGGAAAGGGGTGTGAGGGATGCGGGAAGAGACTGGACAAAAATCTTACACCTATGGATGAGGACAGTGGCAGGGGTAAGGGCATGAGGTGGGGTGGGAACCAGGTATAGGGGAGCTATGGAAATGAAAAAAAAAAAGAGGAACAACTGTAATAATCTGAACAATAAAGATTTATTTAAAAAATAAAAAAATAAAAATCAGCTATCCTAGAGGGAAAAAACAACAGCACACTAGAACTAAAAATAGGGTTAAACACCTGTAAGAACTGCAGAAGACATTTTAAAGACTTTCCTAGACCCTAAAGAGGCCTTATATTATTTGAAGTACTTTAAAATATTTTATACTAACAATTTTAACTACAACATTTTTGAAAGGGATTTTTATATTTTGCTTTTGAATTTGGCCAAACATATCCATTTAATTTACAAGTGGTGAACAACTCAATTTACAATTGGCTATAATTTCTGTCACTACAGTTCATATTTGAGAACTCTTGCAAAGTGAAAAAAATCCAACCTACAAGTTATTTTCAAACATAAAGGAACACTAAATTTTAACAATAAGTTAACACAATGTTACCTTTTATAGATCTTTAATTAATCATTTCTTGCATTTATAGTTTCCTTTTTATATTTTGGTGTCAATAACTTTTTTGAGATCTCAAACTTTTCCCTAGGCCCTTGAAAAGTACCCAGGCCTTAGGCTCACCATCTACCCTCTTCATGGAGGAAAGCACCCTGCCTGAGTCCCCTCAACTGCTGGGCAATCATGGCAGACAGACATCAGAAACTTCCAGCCAGGGTGGGGCCACTGCAACGGGGGTGCCTGCACCAGTAAGTTATTAATTCTCAAGTACAGCAAGTCAGTTATAGAAAGGGAGGGAAAAGAGGGAAAGGCAGAGAAGGAAGAACAGAAAGGAAAGAAAAAAAGGAAGAAAGGAAAAAAAGAAGGAAGGAAGGAAGGAAGGAAGGAAGGAAGGAAGGAAGGAAGGAAGGAAGGAAGGAAGGAAGGAAGGGAGGGAGGGAGGGAAGAAGAAGCGGGAGGGGGAGGGGAGGGAGAGGTGTCAAGGGGAGGGGAAGAAGGTCACACAGCTAGAAAGTTAAAGAGCTGGCCCAAGTCTGTCCAACACTACAGCCAACACATTACCTCTTATACCATATGGCCTCTCCAAAACATGTGCCCTACCTGGCCCTCCTCCTAGTTCCAGAAGGACAGAATTTAAAGCAGGAAGAGCTCCATGAGTTGGCTCACACTTCCTGTCTATCTTTATCGCATAGCACTGCTATCAAGGAAAGTCTGGTTCCCTATGGGCATCCTGCTGGGCCGCACTCCCATCCCCCAAGGACACCATGCCTGGCCCAGAAAACGTGCTCAGGACATGTTGGCTGAGTTAGTAAATTAAATACCTCTTTCATTTTGCTGAGAAAAAAGACCAGAGAAGGAAACGGGGGTAACTTGCCCAGGGTCACCCAGCAAGGTGGTGACGACAGACTGGATTAGAATCCTGGCCAATGCTTCTTGCATCATTTTACCTGAATTTTATGGGGTTTCCACTTTCCATCATCTCATTTCACTCTCACAACAACCATTTGATTATTATCATATGTCATCAAGTCTTTGGTAGGACACAGCACTATTTCATATAACATTAAGAAAGTTTTAAAAAACCAAAACCCCTGCCAAGTATCCTTGAGAGACAGCAACAGCTATGAGATGCATCGCTATCAGATGAAAAGTGTGTGATGCTATCCACATTTTATAGATGTGGAAATGGAGGCTCAGAGGCATGAACTGACAAGTCCTGGTCACATAGCTATTAGGGGTTTGACATGTGATTAGACTAGTCCGGAGCCCTATTTGCATCTGATGGTTAGGTTTGGGGTTTTGTTTTGGTTTTTTTCTTGCTATTTAATTTAGCTGGTGATATAGCTCTTTCCCTGCTGGATTATAAATGCTGTGCCTGAGAGCCATCTTTCAAGCACCTAGCGCTGTGGCTGGCTCACATCAAGCCCTCCAAAAAGATGTGAGATGAAGGTGCGGGCCACACTCCCAGGCGCAAGCCTGAGTTAGTAGTCCATCAACGGTGGCCATTTCTGTACTGCTGACCCAGGGGAGGTAAAGGGCAAGTGTAGGTGATGGGGGAAGGAGGGTAGTGGAGGCCCCATACTCAGGATGGGTCCTGAGGCAGACAGACCTGGTCGGAAACCCAGCCTTGCCAGCCTCTAGCTGTGGGACCTTGGGCGACTTATTAATCTCTCTAAGTTTCTGTTTTCTCGTTGGCAAAATGGGAACAATGACATACTAGCTATCTCGTGGGATGGTGTGAGAATTAAACAAGAAAGTGAAAGTAAAGAGCTTAGCACAGCTAAGCCATGTATAGGAAGAAATGTCTGTCCTACGTCATCTCTAACAAAAGCAAACCGGCTGGGCATTGGAGATTTCATCATGAGGAGCCCTCCGCCTCAGACTAGCTATATAAATGGGCTAGAAAAAAGCAGAAAAACTCCTGTCAGCCTTTTAAAGATCAAACACACAAAATAGGAAATGAGAGTGGGAAAATCACTATAGACACTGAGCTAATTAGTAGAATCATAAGCATTGACCTAAGGCAAACATGTTTAAAACCCTGGGTAGAATAGATATATTTCTAGCAATAAAAAATATTATAACTAATTCTGGAAGAGATTTTTTCAATACACTCAAAAAAAACTGAAACAAACAAAATACTGCAGAATGAATTGACAATGTTTTCAAAGAGCTGTACCCCCAAAAAGTGTCAGGTCCAGATGGTTCCATGGGTGAGCTCTACCTGCTATTTAAATTGTTCCAGAGCAAAGTAAAAGCAGGAAAGCTTCCAAGCTCCTTTTTATGAAGCCAGCACAACTCTGTATGAAACCTGACAGAGAGATAATAGAAGAAAGATTCAGAAAGAGATGCTGGAAGCTGCATCTCTGTAAATTCTATAAACACTGCAAGCATTTCCTGTAGAGTCAGGAGCAAAATAAAGATTTCCACTAACACCATCATTATTTAACATTGTTCTGTAAGTGCAGGCCTATATAATTACACAACAGAAAAAAAAACAAACAAGAAGTATGAAAATGGAAAGAAAAAAGCAAAATTATCATTATTTTTAGAAGATGTAACTGTAAACCAAGATAACTCAGGAATTAGCAATCAAATTATTCATAATCAATAAAATAAGATGACTGGTTATATGACTAATATACAAAAGTCAGTAGCTTCCTTATATGCAATCGGCAACCTGTTAGGAAATATAAGAAATTATTCCATTCAGATGAGCAACAACATGAAACACAACTATTACAAATGAGTCTAATCTAAGAGAATACTTCAGAATGCTAGTTAGTAGTCTGAATAAATGGAAACACATAGCCCGTTTTCTAATAGGAAGATGTACTACCGTAAAGATGTCAGTTCTCACAAATCATTATATTTACAGTGACTCCAATATTTGTTTTAATCCTCACCCTAGGATATGTTTCTTATTGGTTTTTAAAATATTCTTATTGATTTTTAGAGAGAGGAAGGGAGAGAAAAAGAGAGAGATAAATGTCTATGTGGGAGAGAAACATTAATCAGTTGCCTCCCAGACTTTCCCCAACTGGGGATCAAGCTCCCAACCTAGGTATGTCCCCTGATCAGGAATCAAGCCCACCACCTTTTGGTGTATGGGATGATGCACCAACCAACTGAGCCATCTGGCCAGAGCTACAGTAACTCCAATTTTTAAAACATACTAAAAAATTTGGGGGCAAATGCTTTTGGGGGGCCTGACTGGATAAAGAGTCCTCAGTTGGTTAGTGGGTCCTCCCAATACCCCAAGATTTCAGGTTCAATCTCTGGTCAGACATATATAAGAATCAACCAACGGGTGCATAAATACGTGGAACAACAAACTGATCTCTCTCCATCTCTCTCTCTCCTCCCTTCTCTCTCTAAAATCAATGAATAAATTTAAAAAGAATTGCTTTTGGAATAAGATGGGCCAATTCTAAAGCTCACATGAAATAATATGCATGCAAAAATAGCCTGAGAAAATAAGACAGTGAGGATAGACTCCTTACTGGACATTAAAACATAAATAACACCAAAACCACAAGTAAAATTTTTTTTAAAATTATAAATTGGAATTCATCAAAATTAGAAACTTTTTTGCTTCAAAGAACACCGTAAGAAAGTGAAAAACTTTTTTTTCTAGTAAAAATACAACTCACAAAATGGGACAAAATATTTTCAAATCATATCTCTGATAAGGAACTAGTGTCCAGAATATATAGATTTAAAAAAAACCTCAATTTAAAAAAAAAAGACCCCCAAAAAATACTTTCATTTTTAAATGGGCAAAGGATTTTAATAGACTTTTATCCAAACAAAGTACATAAATGGGTAATAAGTCCTATGTTATTAGTGATTAGGAAAATGCAAATCAATATTATTCTAATAAAGAGGTAGTATGCAAATTGACCATCACTCCAACACACAAGAAGGCCACCACAAGGTGATCAGCAGGGGAGGGCAGTTGGGAGGGACCAGGCCTGAAAGGGAGGACAGTTAGAGGTGACCAGGTTGTCAGGAGAGGGCAGTTAGAGGCAATAGGGCCGGCAGGGGAGCAGTTAGGCATCTATCAGGCTGGCAGGGGAGTAGTTAGGAGGTGATCAGGCTAGCAGGCAGGCAAGCAGTTAGGTCCAATCCAGGATTGGGCCTAAACAGGCAGTCAGACATCCCTCAAGAGGTCCCAGATTGGAGAGGATGCAGACTGGGCTGAGAGACAACCGTCCCCTCCCCACATAAGTTTTGTGCATTGCTCTAGTACAGCAATAAAAAGGAATCAAGTATGGGTACATGCTACAACATGGATGAACTTGAAAACATTAACTGAAAGATGCTTCATACCAAATAATCTAATATAATAAAAGAGTAATATTCAAACTGACCCTCACTCCATTACACCTAAGCCATGCCCACCAGCCAAGTGACAGTATGCAAATTAATCCAGCCAAGATGGCGGCCAGTAGCCACAGAGCTAGAGCAAACAGGAGGCTTCTGTTTCACCAGTGATGGAGGAAACTGCCTGCCTAGGCTGGCTGTAGCCTCTGCTCAAGGCAACAAAGTTTCAATTATAGAAGATAAATAAACCCCAGAAACCTGATTCCAGCCAGCCTGGCTGGGACGTTGGGTCAATGGGAGCTGTGGTCAGCCTGCAAATGGCCCTTAGCCCCTCACCTAGGGTGGCCAGGCACCCCAGGGGGGAGGACCCCCACCTTGAAGGGGCTGTGGCCAGCCTAAAAACAGCCATCAGCCCCTCACCCAGGCTGACTGGGCACTCCAGAGGGGGACACCCACCTTAAAGGGACTGTGGCCAGCCTAAAAACAGTCATCAGCCACTCACCCAGGCTGGCCAGGCACCCCAGCTGGAACCCCACCCTGATCCAGGACACCCTTCAGGGCAAACCAGTCAGCCCCCACGCATGCACCAGGCCTCTACCCTATTTAATCCTGTATAATAAAAGGGTAATATGCAAATTGACCCTAACAGCAGAACAACTGGGAATGTCTGGTCACTATGACACACATTGACCACCAGGGGGCAGATGCTCAATGCAGGAGCTTCCCCTGGTGGTCAGGGCACTCCCACAGGGAGAGCTCTGCTCAGCCACAAGCCAGAAGGCTGCCAGTACAGCGGTGGTTGTGGGAGCCTCTCCTGCCTCCTCAGCAGCACTAAGGATGTCCAGCTACAGCTTAGGCTTGCTCCCTGCTGGTAAGTGGACATCCCCTGAGGGCTCCTGGGCTGCCAGAGGGATGTCTGACTGCCATCTTAGGCCCGATCGCCTGGGGAGTGGGCCTAAGCCAGCAGGTGGACATCCCTCAAGGGGTCCCAGACTGCAAGAGGGCACAGGCCAGGCAGAGGAACTCACCCCCCCCCCAGCAAGTGCACAAATTTTTGTGCACCAGGCCTCTAGTTCTATTTATATGAAATGTATAGAATAGGCAAATTCATAGAAACCAAAAGTAGATTAGCGTCTACCAGGAGGTGGGGACAGGAGGAAAGTAGAGAGTGATTGGTTTCTTTGTGGGGTGATGAAAATGTTGTGAAATTAGATAGCAGTTATGATTACACAACTCTGTGAAAATGCTAAAAAAAAAAAAAAAGCCAACATACTGAATTATGTACTTAAAGAGGTGAATTTTATAGCATCTGAATTGTCTGATAAAGTTGTTATTTTAATAATATAAAACTTTGATCCCTCATATTTTGTTTCATTTTAATTTTTAATAGAGATTATAATTTATTGAGATATAATGTAAGCACAATAAAATTAACAATTTTAAGTAAAAAAAAAAACAAAAACAAAAAAAACTTTGATTTAGCTCAAAATACCAGAATAGATACAATTGTCTACTAGAATTTAATATATAATCAAGGTGACATTTCCAATAACAGGAAAGATGGATTATTCCGGAAATGGTAGTGGACAAACATTCATTGATGGGCTAACAATGGCAGGGGGTGGTGGGATAGCAGCATTTTCAACCTTGCCTGCTCCTTTCATCTAAATACATCCAGACTTAAATGTATCGAAGAGTTAAATGTAAAAAGCAAAACCATAACATATTATAATTAAAAGAGCATTTTTTTAAATCTCAGGGTGGGAAAGACACAAACACAAAGGCCCCAAAAGAGAGGAAAAGGGTATGAATTTGAGTTATAAATATTTCAAATTTCTACATGAAAAAAATCAAAAGACAATAAACTGGACCACGTATTTGTAAAAACATAACACAAGTTTCTAATTTTCCTTCTTATATAAAGAGGTGTGTATCACTACAAAAAAACAAGCCAACAGAAAAATAAACATGAATAGACTGTTTCCAGAAATAAAAATGTAAGTATAAAAAGATGTCAAACTTCCCTCTGTACAATAAAACAACAATTAGATACCACTTTTCATCTATCAGATTAGCCAAGACGAAAATGTTTGCTAAAACACTGCATGTTCAAAGGTGTGAAAACACTGATCCAGCTGAAAATGTACGAGTATGTCCACACCTGGCTGGAGTGGTTCAGGGGCTGAGCGCTGACCTATGAACCAGAAAGTCACAGCTTGATTCCTAGTCAGGGCATATGCCAGGGTTATGGGCTCCATCTCCAATAGGGCGCGTGCAGGAGGCAGCTGATAATTCTCTCTCATCGTTGATGTTTCTATCTCTCTCTCCCTTTCCCTTTCTCTCTGAAATCAATAAAAAATATATTTTATTTTAAAAAAAGAAAGAACACTTATGTCCACACAAAAGCCTGTACACAATTTTTTATAGCCATTTTATTCGTAATTGCCAAATCTCGGAAGCAACCAATAGGTGAATGGATAAACAATATGAGGTACATTGCATGGATATACAATGGAATATTTAGTGATAAAAATGAATGAGCTATCAAGCCATGAAAAAACATGACCAATTATATCGCTAGGTGAGAAAAGCCAATCTGAAAAAGCTATATGCTATATGATTCCAACACTATGACATTCTGAAAAAGGCAAAACTATGGAAACAGTAAAAATATCAGCGTTTGCTAGGGGTTCAAGGTCGGGGGAGAGGGAGGAAATTGGCAGAGCACAGAGGGTTTTTAGGGCAATGAAACGATTCTGTATGACACTATAATGGTGGATATGAGTCACTGCACGTTTGTGAAAACATAGAATGTACAACACCAAGAAGGAAACCTAATGTAAACGGTTGACTTTAGTTAATAATAATATTTCAACATTGATTTATCAATTGTAACAAATGTGCCACATTAATACAACATGTAAATAATAGGAGAACTATAGGGGGCGGGGGGAGAGGTCTGTGGAAACTGCTTTCCAATCAATTTCTGTAAACCTAAACCTGCTCCAAAAAAATTAAGGCGACTGACTTTTTAAAAAACTTACTCTAAAACATCGGTGATAGGTGCATAAATTGGCATAATCCTTTTGAAGCAAAATTTGATAACACCTTCCAAAAATCTTAAAACACGTGCCCTTTTACACAGACAGTTCACTTCTCAGATTTTATCTTACACATATACTCACAGGAAATAACATTTATACAAGGATATTTATGAATTCTGTTTGTAATAGCAAAAGTCAGAATAATAGTCCCCCAAAGGGACCACATCCTAATCCCCAGGACCTGTGCCTATTCATGGCAAGGGGGAATTAAATTTGCAGATGGGATTAAGATTGCTAAACAGCTGACCTTAGAAAGAGAAGATGATCCTAGATTATCCCAGTCTGCTCAATGTAATCACAAGGGTCCTTAAAAGCGAAAGACAGAAGCAGAAAAGGAGAGTCGGTCAGAACGATGTGGTTTGAGAAAAACTCAATCCACAGTTGCTGGCTCTGAATATGAGGGAAGGGGACACAAGCCAAGAGATTCGGGTGGTGTCTAGAATCTAGAAAGGCCCAGAAACCAGCCTCCAAAGGAAGGAATCCTGCCTCCACCTTGATTTTAGCTCATCCAGACCCACTTCGGACTTCTGAACTGTGAAGTAATTTGTGTCGTTTTGAGTCACTTCATTTGTAGTGATTTGTTACAGCAGCCATAGAAAAACTAGTACCAACCTAAAGGTCTATTCATAGAGAACTAGCTAAATAAATGTAAGTAATTATATACAGCCTTTAAAAGTTGGGGCACCTCTATACACTGATAGAGAATTTGTTTCAAGTCATCTTGTTTAGTGAAAAAAAATGCAAAACATAACTGGAGTGTACATAGCAAGTCATCTGTGTAAAAAGAAAGCACAGTTTAAAATCCACGTAGATCCTTAGCCCTGCACAGAACATCTCTGAGAGGTACACCAGAACCTGGGGTATTCATTGCCCCCACGGGAAGGGAAATGGGTGAGGCTAGGTTCCAATGACAGAAGCTTGTTATCCACGGCATCCTCTTCCGTGTATAGGTATTACTTTAAGGACACAGAGAAAGAAATTTGCTTTAAAAAGTAAACGGGGTGAGCTCTGCTGGGCCCTAGAGGATTTAGTGTTTTAATCTTGTCGATGAGCAGTGATCGAACTCCTTCCACAAGGGGCACCCCATCCCGGGCCTCCTCTTGTCTAACCGTCCTAACAACCCTGGCAGGCTGGTCTTATCAACCCCACCCACGGCTGAAGCTCTGAGGCTCAGAGAGGTCTAGTGACCAAGTGGCACAGCTGTTGTGTTTTGCAATTGGACTTTAAAGCCTGGTCTTCTGGCTCCAGGGTTCTCTCCTCCGTCATGTCACTGCTGGTCCCCACACCCGCAGGAGGGTCATTCTTGGACGCTGCTACACGGAGCTGTCACCCAGTGATCTTAGTCCTCCGAGTCGAGGATGTCAGCCTCCAGAGGGGCCACTGATTCCGCTTTCCGGTTCAGCCCACCTCCTTCTGTTACTTCTCCCCCACAAGTTCCTGGGGGGGCTTCTGGGAGAGGCGGCGTCCAGCAGTCCCTCCCTGTGGCTCGGTTCTCAATGACAGGCTCACGCTGAAGTGGGCACAGTGCTGCCACTCTCTGTCCTTGGTGGGAGATGAAACCGAGTACTACACCTTGATGAAACAGGCTGCCCCGAGATTTCTCATTCTTGCAAACCTGAAGCCAGAGATGAAGGGAGTCTCCCTGTCTGATGGCAACTTGCAATTCCGGGTGGACAAATCCACCTTCCTGGCCTCACTTTATGATAAACCGGGGCTCAGATTCCTGTGTTCTACGGACAGATGTTGCTGGGCCCACTCACCTATTGGGAGGGCCGTTTAAATAAGGCCAAACTGCCTTTCACGCTGAGAATCTCAAAGCATTTAAGAATGAGTAACTAATGAAGTTCAACCTCCAGAAAAAGCAAGAATTATTATCTTCATTTTATAAATAGATCAAAGGTCACACAATCAATGGCAGATGTAGGGAACAGAAGTAAGAATTCCGCTTTTGTCCCTGGCTGCAGCCACTAGCTCCCACCCGGTATCACCGACAGAACTCCTTTCTGCTCTCTGACTTCTGGCCAAAGACACAGAACTGGCCTTTATATGTTTCCACTTAAAGGTTTGAATTCTATGTATGGTTCGTGTGCCTTTGATATGTCTGGAATTTATAAAAGAAAAGGAGAAGAATGAGATTTGATGCTTTTGAGAGATCGTGTTGGGACTGAGCCTTATGTAGTGGGTCAAATGCCAATAAAGGTAAAAAAAAAAATAACCTGCTCACCAGATCTTTAGAAATTTCACTTTTATTCTCTGTCTGAAAGAACTTTGTCTGTTAAAATTAAACAGCGAGTATCTTTAGTCACCAAAATGATTGTTGTGGGAATAACAAAAGCCACCACTTCTTGAGCGCCAACTGTGTGCTAAGTACCGCTCTACTTACTCACCTACATTATATTGTGTGATTCTACTAGCCAAGGAAGCTTCCATTATTCATTCACTTTATAGATAATATAACTGGGCTTAGAGCTGTGAGATGGGTTGAAAAGGGAAGAAAGAAAGAGAAAGCCCAAAGGAAATTAATTAAGCAAAAATGACTGGATTTATACTCTGAGCCAGAGGTGTTGTGTTGTGATAGACACAAAGATGGAGATACAACCCTAACCGGTTTGGCTCAGTGGCTAGAGCGTCGGCCCGTGGACTGAAGGGGTCCCAGGTTCGATTCCAGTCAAGGGCATGTACCTTGGTTGCGGGCACAATCCCAGTAGGAGGTACAGGAGGCAGTTGATCGATGTTTCTCTCTCATCGATGTTTCTAACTCTCTATCCCTCTCCCTTTCTAACCGTAAAAAATCAATAAAATATATTTTGTAAAAAAGATAGAGATACAACAATGAATAAGATAGCTCCAGATTCCTGGTCTCAAGGAGCTTATCACCTTGTGGGTCATTGAGGGTAAGTTCTGAGCATTTAAAAAGACAAATGATGCCCTGGCCCAGTGATTCTCAACCTTCCTAATGCCGCGACCCTTTAGTACAGTACCTCATGTTGTGGTGACCCCCAACCATAACATTATTTTTGTTGCTACTTCATTACTGTAATGTTACTACTGTTATGAATCATAATGTAAATATCTGATATACAGGATGTATTTAGGCGACCCCTGTGAAAGGGTCGTTCTCGACCCCCAAAGGGGTCGAGACCCGCAGGTTGAGAATCACTGACCTAGCTGGTTTGGCTTGGTGGATGGAGCGTTGGCCTGAGGACTGAAGGGTCCTGGGATCGATTCTGGTCAAGGGCTTGTGCCTAGGTTGTAAGTGCCATCCCTGGCCCTGGTCAGGGTGCATGTGGGAAGCAACCAATCGATGTGTCTCTCTCTCTCCCTCCCACTCTCTCTGAAAATCAATGGAAAACATCCTTGGACCTGGCTGGTGGGTTCCGTGGTTGAGTGTAGACCTACGAAGGAGGAGGTTACAGTTCGACTCCCTGTCGGGGCACATGCCTGGGTTGCAGGCTCCATCCCCAGTAGGGGGCATGCAGGAGGCAGCCTATCAGTGATTCTCTCTCGTCATTGATGTTTCTATCTCTCTCTCCCTCTCCCTTCCTCTCTGAAATCAATAAAAATGTATTGTAAAAAATCTATCCTCAGGTGATATGATTTAAATAAATAAATAAGAAGCCTCCTGGCCACAGCCTCTCACAGTGCCCTCGGTGGTCCCGGATGTGTCTCTTGCTTCGACAGTGTTCGGATGAAACAAACCCAGGAACGCCCCTTCTTCCAGCTCCAGCCTCTCTCCTGCATCTCACCCAGTCACCTCCTTCAGAACCACCTCTGGAACCAGCCAACACACTGGTTTTGTGTGCGGGGTTTTCCCTATGTTAATTCCTTATTGTTGAAACAACCATGAGCTCCCAAATTCCTCAGGATTATCCCACCCAGGTGGAGGCTGCGGTCAACCGCCTGGCTAACCTGCACCTGTGAGCCCCCGACACCTACCTCTCTCGGGGCTTCCTTCTCAACCAGGATGATGTGGCTCTCGAGGGCATGGCCACCTCCTCTGGGAGTTGGAGAAGTGCCAGGGCACCGAGCATCTCTTAAAGCTGCAAAAACAGCGCGGTGGCCGCATTCTCCTCCAGGACGTGCTGAGGCCTCCCCAAGATGAGTGGGCAAAACTCAGGATGTCATGGAAGCCGCCCTGGCCTTGGAAAGGAACCTGAACCAGGCCCTTCTGGAGCTGCAGGCTCTGGGTTCTGTCCACACAGACCCTCATCTCTGTGACTTCCTGGAGAACCACTTCCTGGGTGAGGAGTTGAAACTCATCAAAAAGATGGGTGACACCTGACTCACCTCTGCAGGCTGCCTGCACCCAGGCTGGGCTGGGCGAGTATGTCTTCGAAAGGCTCACCCTCAAGCACGAGTAGGAGCCTGTGGAGCCCAGGGGCCTGTGAGGGCCCCTCTGCGTCCCCTGGTGTCTGGCTTTTACCTGAGCCTCTTCCTGAAACTACTAGCCATTCTTTTAACCACCATGAAGCCCTTTCCCATGCATTGGACCAAATGAAACAATAAAGCTTTTTTCAACAAAAAAAATAAATAAGTAAATATAAACAAACAGACAGACAGACAGACAATGATGTCAATACAGTTCAGTCCAGAAGTTTTCATTGTATGTGTTGTCAGGGATGGTCCCTCTTCTCATGGAGTTTGTAGTCTAGTGGGAAAGTCAGACATTAATCAAATAATCGCACAGATTTAAAGCTGCAGTGGAGTCAAAGACACCTGATGGGCTACAGCCGGACAAAGGAGTGGTATCCAGAATACATAAAGAACTCCTACACTTAATAAGAGATAATCCAATAGAAGCACTATCAGATAAATCAATGGGCAATTTAAAAAAGACAGAAGGCAAATGACCAATAAACAAATGAAAGTATACTCAGTCTCTTTTTTAAAATATATTTTTATTGATTTAAGAGAGGAAGGAAGAAAGAGAGAGAGAGAGAGAGAGAAACATCAATGATGAGAGAGAATCATTGATCGGCTGCCTCCTGCACTGCCCTCACTGGGAATCAAGCCTGCAACCTGGGCATATGTCCTGACTAGGAATTGAACCCTGACCTCCTGGTTCATAAGTCAGATGCTCAACCACTAAGCCACACCAGCCAGGCTTCAGTCTCTCTTGTAAACAGGGAATTGCAAATTAAAACATTGAAATTACCATGTCACACCCATCAGCTTGGCAAAAAAATTAAAGTCTGACATTACCAGGTGTTGCTGAGGATGCCAACCATGGGAACGCATATATTGCTATCGAAGAGTAAACTGGTCCTACCACTTTGAAAAACTGCTCAGTCATGCTGAGTGAAGCTGCTAATTTGAATGACCTGAACCCAGCAATTCCACACGCAAGTATCTACCCAGATGGCTCATTTTCATACAAGGGGAAGGGATTAAAAATGTTAATTGTAGCACTATTCCCAAGAACAAACTAATTTGAAAATTAGCTGAATGTCCTCTGGAAGGAGACAGGTAAGTAAAATTTGGTGACCATGATCTAGAACTACATGTATCTGTAAGAGTACATTTCAAAATCATAATGCTGAGTGAAGAAAGCAAGCTGCACAACGATATAGTCAGTATAATCACATTTCTTCAGTTTACAATATGCCAAACAATTCTATAAAGTGTTTGTAGGCAGAAATACATGCAGTAAAAATTCAGAAACATGCATGGGAATGATAAACCCCAAATGCAGGAGAGTGGGTACCTTAGGTTCCAAGGGCTCCCCCTGGATTTGTAAAGGTTTATGTCCTTAAGAAAAGATTTGGCCCCATCAGCGTGGCTCAGTGATTGAGCATCGACCTATGAACCAGGTCACGGTCCAATTCCCTGTCAGGGGACATGCAGGGGTTGTGGGCTAGATCCTCAGGAGGGGGTGTGCAGGAGGCAGCCGATCAATGATTCTCTCTCATCACTGATGTTTCCATCTCCTTCTTTCTCTCCCTTCCTTTCTGAAATCAATAAAAATGTGTGTGTGTGTGTGTGTGTGTGTGTTTTTAAGAAAATATTTGAAGAAAAATTAGCAAATGTTAAGCTTTGACAAAGGGCAGAGGGGGTGGTAGAGGAGGGGCGGAGAAGAAAAATGTGTTGATATTATTTTCTAGTTTTTTATATGCTTTGATCTATGAAAGGAGGATTTGACTGAATTGGGGTTGGGTTGTTTTGGGAGAGGGCACAGAGAAGTATCTCGGAGGAAACGGTGCTTATTTAGGAGGAGAGCAAACACTGAATAGGTTAGGAAGGGCAAAAGGTGTACCAGGCAGAAAGAACAGGCTGTGTGAAAACCCTGAGGTGGGAGGGTGAATAAACAAAGAGACTAGGAACCGGGACCCTGGTGTGATGGAGCAGAGGGCGGAAGGGGCTGGGGCTGGGGCTGGGGTGAGGTGGTGCCCAGAGCGCGCAGGGCCTCAACAGGCCATCTTGAAGGGTCAGGTCTTTAGCCCCAGTACGATGACAGCAGCGGGGATGGTAAGTGCTGGGGCCCAGAGACACTTCCACTCAGCCAGATAGTGGCATAAGGAAGGCATTCTTAAAGAGATGACTCACCTCTTGAGCTTTGGAGAATGAGTAAGAAGCAGCCAATTAGGGGAGGAGGGGGAGTGAGATGCAAATTCCCTGGGTAGGGCCCAACAGCAATAAATACACTGACAACCTCCAAATTCTTGGTCCCAACTCGAGAGGTGTTCCATGGGAAAATGGCAGACCAGCGTGTCCAAGGCAGAGAGGGCTTAGCATCAGCGCAGCCTTAGGCTAAGAGAGGTACAGTCAGGCATGGCTTGTAGGTGGCTCGCTCCAGCAGTGCGGCGAGTGGATGTGAAAGAGGTAGGAGTGCAGACAAGGAGATCTTTGAGCGGAATGTTAATAGCCTAAAGCAGGCTGGAATTTGGATGAAGCGCGGAGCGTGCCTAGGGACGTATTTCGGAGGGAAGGCGAGGAGGCATCTAGGACGATGGGGTGGGTGGTGGCGCCATCTCTGAGACGGACTATATCATAGGGGCAAGACGCCGCAAGTTAGAGCGGTTCGTGCAGGGCAAGCCAAGTGGAACTGTCCGGCAAGCAATGGGATGGGCGTGCCAGGGGCTGCGGAGGGAAAGCTGGGGTAGGAGGCGCCTCCTGTGGGTGGTGATGAACCACTCACAGCAAATGAGCTAGTCCCGGAGGGGAGGGGAGAGGAAGGAGAAGCTGAGCAGGTCGCTGGAGGATCATCAGTGATGGGATTGGGGCCAGACTGGCGGAGAGAAGAACGGGAGGGGAAGGAGCACGCAGACGCTGCAGGGGCACCGGGAGGATAGCCCCGCGTCCCGCTGCAGGGGCGCCGGGGAAGGTGTGGCATCTCGGGCTTCCCGGCCGGGCTGCAGGCGGAGGCCGAGCGCGCCCGGCTCCGGCCGGCGCTGCAGAGCCAGCCTAGGACAGCAGCCTCCCCGCGCTCCTCCGGCTGCCTTGGCTGCAGGGCCGCCCGGCCATCCCGGCCACCCAGGCTCCCCGCCGTCCAGGCTCCCCGCCGCCCAGGCTCCCCGCCGCCCAGGTTCCCCGCCACCCCAGGCCGCGCCTCCCGACCTCCCGCAGACCCGGCGACGTCACTGCGGCTCTGACGCGCTCATGGAGGCACGCGCGGCGCGGGGCGGCGCGGGGCGGGGCGGCGCGGCCGTCCTCCGGGGAGGTCCCGGTCCTTGCAGCCCTCGACCACGTCCTTGGCCCTCCTCCAAGGGAACCTCGATTTTCCAAACTCCGGAAGGCCGGCTGTCCTTCGGCAGTTGATAAGGACGCGAGCGCGCGGTAAAAGATCGTAACAATGCCCGGAAAGAAAGAGCCGGACCCAGGAAAGAGACAATAATAGCCGCCGGCTAGAGTTCTCTGCTCGTGTGCTCAGCGGACTTAACAATAATAACGACAGCAGCCACAATAGTCACCTTTTATTGAGCGCTTACTCTGTGCCAGGCTCTGTGTAAAGCGCTTGACAGGCAACAACCCTCGAAGGTGAGTACCTTCTTACCCTATTTTGCAGGAAACGGGGGCACAGAGAGGTTCAGTAACTCGCCGCGAGCACACAGCTAGCAGATGTCAGTGCCCGAATTCCAACCCCGGCTGTCTGATCCCGTTACTCCTAATGTCAGTCCGCTGCGCCGGGATCGTTCTCTTCATCTTAGCGACGAGGAAGCTAAAGCACACGGACATGTATGCACCTTGCCCAAGGTCACCTAGCGGCTGGATGTGGATGAGGCAGAAAGCGAACCCAGGGCTCCTCTCTGTCGGCAGAACCCGCCTTGGCTATAGACGACGACACTTTCCAGCCGCCTCCGACAGCCCAGCAGGCTTTTGCCTCCGAACCCCAGCCTCTTCGGAGTTTGGGTGGGTTCCCGCGTCCTCCGATCCCCGGGTGAATCAATTATTTCTGAGCATAGCATCATCTTGCTCAGCCCGCGGGCGTCAGAAAGGGACGCGTCTCCCGAAATCCTGCCGGAGACCAGGCAGCGCGGTCCTCGCAAAGGATGGAGCGGAGGTGGAGGCAGCCGGAGGGATCCCGGGTCCCACCTGCAGGGCGGAGTTGACGATTAGTCCATCGCGGCCGACAGAGGGCGCTGCCGCACGCGCCTCGGGTCCCAAGGCACCAGGCCCCTGGACTGGCATGCTCGACCTGCAGACCAGTAAACTCAGAAACCCCAAAGTGGGTGGGATTTTTTCGTTTGTTTATTTGTTTGGCTGGCTGGCACCCCTCTGGCCCCTCACCTCAGCTCTGGGCCTGCTTTCCCCGACCACTCTTCCCCATCTCCTGAGCTCCGGTCACCCCACCAGTCCACCCCACCACTGGCCTTGGAGGTTTCCCTAGCCTAGTCCCTACACTGCTGATTTAGTCACCTCTTGCGGAGAGGCAAAGAATACTGATCCATCCTATTTAAAGGCTCAGGTGTTTGAAAGTTTGGGCTGTCTCTCTCCTCATGGGCCCTTTGGTGATATAAAATGGGGATAAATCAACCACTTGGAGTAAATAACTTAATTTTCTTTCCTTCTTGAAAACAGGAGGAGGAGGTGGTTAAGGAAGGAGCAAACAGATGACAGGATCTGTTTTCGACATAGCTGCAATGTGTTAGGTGCTCGTTTTGTGCTGTGCTTTCTGTGCCTTGAGACCTTAATCTTCACTGCAGGCGTGAGAAGGTGTGCATCACGGTTCTCACTTGACAGATGAGGTCACACGACTGGTAAATGGCACTGCTGGGAACTCACTGGGGAGATCTGACGCTCAAACCATGTCCCCATCACCCAGAATGTACAAGCCGATACAAGTGGACAGAGGAGGTAAGGTATGCACCATGCAAACACAAACCCAAGTCTGCTACTCTGAATGCTTTCAAAACACCCCATGTGAAACTAGGGGCTTCCATTGTTTTCTGAGCTCCCACTTAGGACCCAGTTGTCTAAAAAGAAAAACAAAACCTCCAGGTGCAATGAGAGAACGGGCAGGAGGCTGTAGCTTTCTCTTGGAAGAGCACCCGGAGAGGCCCACTCACTTTCTATGTCTGGGCTCTGAGAAAATAAAGGTGGCTCTAGGAAAATCTGAAAAGTATGAGAGGGGGAAAATAAATCCCTTCTGCGGTTTTTACTTTCACCAGGCCTCATTCTGCTGTTCGTGTTTTATTTTAAAACTAACGTGGCTCTCTCCACCCTTTAAATTGGCACGTAAATAGTAAAAACAGAAGGAAGGCCAGCGACGAACTTCAAATGCGGTGGGTTTCTCAGGAAGGAGGTACATGACTTGCAGTGGAAATGCGGATCAAATGAGGTGCCTTAAACATTTCAGAGACAGACTTTCCACAAGGAATTTAGATCATAAGCTCTTAGAACAGGAGCTTTGTCTGGGTTTGGGCTCAGGATAGTGTCTAGAATCTTCGAGTCCCCAATAAATGTGGAAAACAAATCACACTTTGCATCTGTGTCTGCATCTTCTAACCATCTGGGCCACCACTTTGCTTATGGTTTTTAAAGCGAGGCTTCTGGGGGATTTTCCTGTCCTCTGATCTCAGACACACACCCTCCCCCAGACCCCTCGCTTCTCCAGAAGTTTGCTCTGGGAATCCAGTCAGGGTGAGGCAGCTGATGATGTCATCAGGCTTGGTTACACAGAGTGACTGCACACTCTGGAATCACCAACTGCAGGCAAACAAGGAAGCCAAGCAGAAGGGGCCTCAAGCGACTTAGCCCTTAACATCTCTTGCCCAATGTCTTTGAACTAGAAGGATTCTTCTCTTATCCCCTACAAGAGAGCTCTGGACAGCCCAGGCTGCCTCTTATAAAATCCTTGGACTTCTTTGATCTTATCTCTCTCTGCGCCTTCCCTCATTTTGTCAATGCATTTATTCTACAAACATGCATCAAGAGCCCACTGTCTGTAGGTGCTGAGAGTACAGTGGAGAATCTAACATGGGCTTTGAGCTCACATTTCCCCATTCCTACCTGGCTCCTAACCCCATAGCTCCAACTCTCATGCCTGCAGCGGCCCCACAATATTAGAAGACGTGCTTCACCAGGCGAGAAGTATTTCATACACATATCTGACATTTTAGCCCCTGGCAGCCCCCTAGCCCTATAGAGCACCTTTGCTGACACCCATTTGGCAGAAGTGCTGGGCGCTGATGTACCTTTAGAACAGGACCTGGAAATACTGCAGCACTTGTCCACAATCCTTTTCATCCTTCCCAGTCACTCCTTCAGTTCACAAGATCACCGTTGAGGACAGAAACAGTTTGGGCCCCCATGGCATTGATATGTATGAAACATTTATGAAACATCTATTACAATAAAAAAAAAATCTCATAGTGCCATAATACCCCACTGGTCAAAGGAAATTGTTGGCTTAAACAGAGAGTGACTATCTGACAAAAAGACGTGTCAGGTAATGCTTACAAATTTTTCAGGTCATTTTTAAATGGAATTTTGGGAATGAGTGATTCATAATAATGATGGGAAGGAAAAATACTAAGCCTGTTTTAGCTCTCAAGATTCTTCAAATGGAATAGATTGTTACCATCAACACCCTAGAAAAGACAGAAGGCTTAAGGAAAATTGCCAGTGTTTGTCTTTTGGGAAACTATTAATACTAAAGAACCTTGGTCTTGACGGAAGGAAGGAAGGAAGGAAGGAAGGAAGGAAGGAAGGAAGGAAGGGAGGAAGGAATGAAGGAAGGAAGAAGGAAGGGAGGAAGAAGGAAGGATTGGACCATAGAATTCAGACCATGTCCCTGGAAATCCCATTAGAAAGTAGATTCCAATCAGTACTCTTATTCTTCCTGAATATCCCACCCCTAAGACTGCCCCATCCTTCCAGATCCAGCAATATTTTCTCTCCTCTTCAGAAAGGCAGTGGCTCTGAGACCAGAAGGACGGAGAGTAAGGAGGGCTTTTCCTTACCTGGGTTGCAGAACCATCTGAATCTAGAGAACTCACTGTATGTGTGGTGTCTGCATAGATTTCTGGTAGTGCATTCCCTGGCTGGTGTCCAACGTCTTCAGAGCATGGGGGCCTAAGATATGCCAAAAGCAACGCCTATCTGTGCAAGAAGCGGGTCCACCCACCAAGAAGTTCTTGGTGGTCAGTGTCTGCGTGTCCAGCTGCTGGGGTGAAGGGGATTGCAAACCACTGGACGTTCCTGCTGGGATCTTTCCAAGCCCTTTTGGGAACCGGCAACAGCACTTGTCTGGGGAAATTAGTTTTGCACTTTCACGGAGTGAGAAATTCCTCAGGGGCATTCTTGTACTTGGGAAGAGAAATCAAACCCAGCTCATTCCTTCAGGGCCCAAGCTATTAATAAAGCCGACCGAGTTCAGTTCGGTTGGTCCAGCCTGGGGCCATGGGTGGGGCTGGAGCAAAGGAGTTCAGCGAATTTCACCTGTGGCTGAGGCCCTCGCCTGAATGGCGACTGGCGCAAGCTTGAGATTTCAGGGGATTGTGTTACCAGCGTGTAAACACCGTGAGTGACAGCCAACGTCCCCAAGAGACCACAGAGGAGCTCAAACCCTTCCTATCTTCCTAGAAACCCTGGCGGCCCCGGCTGGCTGCTTGCTGTCTGATGCAACAGTTTGCAACGCCGTTCTGGGAGCTCAGCCTGCTGCGGGGTGCAGGGCGTCCTGCCGACGCGCATGCGCGGGCTGCGGGCGTGCGGGGCGGGGCGGCGGGGCGGGGCCGGCGGGGCGCGCGGAGGCTTTGCAAGAGTGAGCTCGGACCGGGCGGGCAGGGAGACCTTTGGCAGCCCGCGCCCGCGATCTGAGCTTAATTAAACTTCTCCTGAGGCATTGGCTGACTGATTGACCCAGTGATCCAAAGAAAATCAGAGAGGCCCGAATCGCCCTGTGAACGCCACGGGAGAGTGAAGTTGGGGAGTTGGCTTTCGATTTCCAGAGCTGGTCCTTTCAATCCAGCCTCCCTCCCCTGGGCTCTCCCCAATCCACAATGCCATAGGGGCTCAAAAATTCACCAGGGCCTTAGCCATCGCTTTCCTGGGCGCTCCTTTCGTCTTCACAAGAAAGGGAAGAGCAGTGGTTACAGGGGGAAAGAGGCAACGTTTGTTTTGTTTTGTTTTGGTCAATCCTCACCCAAGGATATTTTTCCATGGATCTTTTAGAGAGAGTGGAAGAGAAAGGAAAAGACAGAGAGAAACATCGATGTGAGAGAAACACATAGATTGGTTGCCTCCTGCAGGAGCCCTGACTAGGGCCCTGGCCAGGGAGGAGCCTGCAACCAAAGTCGTGCCCTTGACCTGAATCAAACCCGGAACCTGGGACCCTTTGGTCCGAAGGCCAAGGAAGAGGCAAAGTTTTGATAGGGTCTTGATCTGTCATTTTCCCAACCTGCTTTCTCCACGCATAGGCCTTAGCGTTTTTTGTTGTGTATGTGTGTGTGTTTTGGTTTTGTTTTTTTTTGCAGAAGGGAACATGGCATTATAGATTATTTCCCAAAAACTTCAACCATTCAAGTGTTTCCTACATGATTTTCTTCCACAGTCTACCTATATTATATTTTAAATTGACTTTTATTTTACCTCCCTCACTTTCCTTATTCTTTAAGTTGATTCCCTTTTTCTACATAGCCTTGCCCTAAGCAATAACATTAGCGAAACCACAGCTTTGACGAGCTAGTCACATATTTTAATGCACTTGAAAATAAATTTATAACTATCCAAATAAAAAATGTACATGTTAGCTAAAAGTTTCTTGCTGCTACATTTGGAGAAAGACTCCAGAGGTAATAACAATAATAGCTAACATGTGCTGAGTGTTGGCCAATGCCCAGGCATGGTGTCAAGCACTTTATTCCACGTCCTGATGACACCTTAGAGGGTGGGTGTTCTTTACATTCTACAAAGGAGGAGAGTGAGGCACAGAGAGGTTAAACTGCTTGCCTAAGATCACCCAGTCGGGATGAAAACTCTGCTGGCCTCACTTTAGACTATACTGCTGGCCTGCCAAAGGGGCTAAGTTCGTGTGGGAGCTCACCCAGGTGGTTAGTCAGTCTGCACTTGAACCCAAGTCTGGCTGACTCCAGAACTGAGCTCTAACTCCTTCCTGCCTATTTTCCCAACTCTCATCTCACACAGCCTTTTCATCTCTGTCTGCCTCCTTGGAATCCAAAAGATCTTCCAACTATTTCTCTCCTCGCCCCCTGGATCTCCCCTTCTCTCTCCCTCTGGATGGAAAAAGGTTCTCATTTCTAGTGTCTTATTCTCTTCTCCAAACTAAGTTCCCCATAAATCTCCGATGTCCATGAGCATGTCTACTTTGAAGGTCCTATCTACTTTTCTCCATTGGCCATTGAACTGCTCAGAAATTCCAACAATTAGCATTGCCAAACTACATTTCCCAGACTGCCATTCTCACCTGGAAAGAGAACAAAAATCCTATGTCAAACCATGTGGCTCCTATTTTGGGGCTGGAAAAATCTGGCCACTAGCTTGGATAAAGATTGGTATGCCCATAGATGAATTCTTCTGGCCCAAGACAGACATGCATTTCCCAGGCCTCAGTGATTGGGGGACGGGGAAAGAGGAGGGATGAATGGGGAGGAAGGTAGTGTGTGTGTGTGTGTGCATGTGTGTGCGTGTTTTGTTTCAGCAAACAAACCTTCAATTAGAGGCATAAATGAAGACTTGGTCTAAGACTTCTAAAAGCTGGCTGACCCCTGCCCAGTAGCTATATTTTCTTTGTTCAGCACCTCCTACCGCCACCACCTCTTCCCGCTCTTCACTTCCTTTTCCTTCTCCTTCTTCCAGATTCTTCTCTTAACTGTACCATTGTGCCACGCCTTTGCTCCCCAACCCCCATGCCCACACCCACTCTTTAACTGTTTAGTATAAAATCCAGCCCACCAGACTGAGGTTTTCTTCCATCCAAATGTTATTTTCAGAAGGAGCCATTGAGGTTGGGGTGTAATTGCAGCGTTGAGCCTCTGCAAGCCAAGCTGAAAATAATCAGCGAGGCAGATGGGGTGGGAAGAGTGTGGTGGCCACTGCCCAAAGAGCGAGAGAAACCCAACGGAGTGAGTCACGGAGAGGCAAGGGCCAGGCTGGGCCTGCTGGGCTGATGGCCGGGAGTTCAGTTAAGGGGAAACTGCCCAAGCTTGGCAGTTTGACTGAGGTCCTACCCAAGGTGGTTCCTGCCTGCACATCCCAAGTCCATATTTCCTGTGGCAGCCACTAAGCTTCTTTTGCTCTCACTCAATTGGGCCATAGCGGCCAGTAGGCCACGCACAAACTAGCCATCCAGACAGCTCACCCATCTCTAGAGCAGGGGTGGCTCTATTCGCATGTTGGGCTGGATAATTCTTTGTTATGGGGGGCTGTCTTGTGCATTGTATGGTGTTTAGGAATATCCTTGGCCTCTACCCTCTGGATACCAGTAGCGCGTGCACACACACACACACACACACACAGTCATGACTATCAAAAATATCAAAATCACCCCTGGTTGAGATTCACTCATCCAGAGTGATCCAGGCTTCTGGAAGGATCACATCATCTGTCCCCATGGTGGCCTCACTGCCTCACATGATATCTGAATGTGTCCTGGCAAAAACTGTTGGCTAACTACCATTTCCAATGACAGCCATTGAGTACTCCGTACCCAGCATGAGTGCCAACTGTGTGCCAGGCACTAGACAAGGTCTTGAGAATAAAGCAGCGAACAGGGCGGATGTGTCCCTCTCCTCACAGAAATGACAGGTGGAGTAGGGGCAACCCTGAGTGAGAGCTGTGTAACGAAGGTAAGTGGGGTGCTGTAAGAAAGTCAAAGAAGGTTTCTCACTAGATTATGGGGTCAAGAAGGATGCGGGGGGGGGGAGGGGGGATGAGAAATTGACCAGTGGGAGCTTTGAGGGTAAGGCAGTGTTCCTAAATAGAGACAGAGTGCTCAGACGCCCTGAGTTAAGAGAGAATGTCGGACATTCAAGGAACCCAAAGAAGTCTGTCATGGACCAGGCTTAGGACGCTGGGAAGTCCATTTCTCCTCTCTCCCCGCAGCTTGCTTTCCCTCTTACTCCTTCTCTGGGTTTCTAGCGCAAGCATATAAATTTAGAATCATACTAAACCATATTTAAAATCCCACTTGTCCTTGCTCAAACCTCCACCCCTTAGTCACCCAGTTACCAAGTTTTGTCATTTTACCACCAAAATCTGCTTGTCTCCATTCCCACCACCACAGCCCTAATGCAGGCTCTCTTCATTACTCAGCCGAATTTGTGAAATAGCTTCCTAACGAGTCATCTTCCAGGCTCTTCCTCAAAGGAAGACAGAGATCTGACCATGTCTCCGCTGGCTTGCAAACCCTGCAGGCTTCAGAGGTCTGTCAGATAGGCTGCTGCCTCCATGGCTTTTATTTACTAACAGTTCCCAGCTACCTCCCACCCTCCCACTCTCTAGCCACACAGGACCACTAGCCACACCTGCGGGGCCTTCTTCGCACCTCTGTGATTTTGCTGTTCTCTTTGTCTGGACTGCCCTTCCCCCACCAAAATCATTTGGGGAATTCCCGCATATCCTTTAAGACCTAGACGAAATGAGCTCATGATTCTCTCCTATCTCTTCTTAGAAGGCTTCTCGTAATTCTTCCCTCTGTTTTTATTGGGATGTATACGTTGCTGCTGGTTTACCATTTGTCTTGTGCACCCTTGGTTATCTGTTCAAACCCATCCCTCCCCCACCGAGTGGGAGGGTCTCAGAGGCAGATAATGTCATACGCACTGCTGCCTGATTACCCAACACCCATTACCCCCTCCCAATTTCCAGAGAGCAGTCAAAGAAATGCAAGGCACAGTGTACTATTCAGTGTAGAAGCTAAACTGTTAATACAAATACACACGTGCCTCAGTGAAAACTGAGCCCTTGCCCAGCTTCCGGCTTGGGCCTCCACCTTCTCAAGAACTGGTTCAGGAACCTGGGCCTAAATTAATCAGTGTGCAGTAGAGACTTCCTGGTTCCTACTCTTCCCTTCTTTAATAACAGGACTCCTGATTTTTCTAGCAGATGGCTATCTTGTAAGACTACATTTCCCAGTCTCCCTTGCAGCTTGATGTGCTGTTAGTCTAAGTTCTCACCAAAGGATTATGAGCAGAAATAATTGTGTCACTTCTAGGTTGTGCCCTCACAAGGAAGGTACATGTGCTCCCCTGACCCTCCTCCTACCCTTCCCCCCAACTTGGAGATGATAAAAACTGAAGCAGTTTCCCTGGACAAAGAGAAGGAAGCCATGTCTGGAGGAGGATGGATCCATCCTAGCAGTCTCTGAAGGTATTTTTTTTCCAAACTCTTATATCATGTAAAAGAGATATAAATTTCTATTTTGCTTATACTTCTGTATTTGGAGTCTCTTTGTTACAGCATCTTGCCCATACTCTATAAAATATGCAGTGCCTGACTTCCCTGGGACTCAAACTTGTCCAGTACTGGGCCTGTGACATAGTTAGGGCCAGCAAGATACAAGGCAAGGTTTGATGAGGGTTGCTGGGAGAGAGCTCTATTGTTTTAAAGAGAGAGCATCCTGAAACAATCTCTTTTTCTCTAATTCAGGACATCATGGGGCCTGGAACTATGGCAGTCCTCTTACTACCAGCCTAAGAATGGCGCTACATATAAGTAGGGCAGAGCTGAACAAATCTCAGGGAAACAGAGTCAGTTTCTGGACTAAACTCTGAAGCCCACTGTCTTAGTCTGCTTGGGCTGCCACAGACTGGGTTGCCTAAACAACAGAAATGTATTTTCTCACAATCCTAAGGACCAGAAGTCCAAGATCAAGGTGCCATCAGGGTTGGCTTTGTGGTGAGGGCTCTCTTCCTGGCTTGTAGACAGCCACCTTCTCACTGTGACATCACATGGCCTCTTCTCTGTGTGTGCAAGCTCTGCTGTCTCTTCCTCTTTTTTTAAAGACACTAGTCCAATTGCATTAAAAGGCTCCACCTCTATGACCTCGTTTAACCTTAATTACCTCCTTAAGGACCTTATCTCCAAATACAGCCATATTAAGAGTTGAGGCTTCAAGTTATGAATTTGGGAGGGGGGCGTGCACAATTCAGTTCATAACACTCACCCTACCTCTGGGCTTGCATTTATGTGATCAAATAAATATACTTTTTTAAATTTTTGTTTTATTGCTTAAGGTATTACAAAGAGTGTTAAATAAGTCTCCATTTTTCCCCTTGACCTTCCCCTGCCTCCCCTACCCACCAGTGTCTTGTGTCCATTGATTATGCTTATATGCATGCATACAAGTCCTTCACTTGATCTCTTAACTCTCCCCACAACCCTCTCGAGCCTTCCGGCTGTAGTTTGACAATCTGTTCAATGCTGTACTGCCTCTGTATCTGTTTATGTTCATCAATTTATAATGGTCTTTATTACCCATAAATAAGTGAGATCATGTGGTATTTGTCTTTCATTGACTGGCTTATTTCACTTAGCATAATGCTCTCCAGTGCCATCTATGCTGCTGCAAATGGTAAGAATTCCTTCTTTTTTACAGCAGCATAGTATTCCATCGTGTAGATGTACCACAGTTTTCTAATCTGTTCATCTGCTGATGGGCACTTAGGCTGTTTCCAAATCTTAGCTATGGTGAATTGGGCTGCTATGAACATAGGGATGCATATGTCCTTTCTGATTGGTGTTTCTGGTTTCTTGGGATATATTCCCAGAAGTGGGATCGCAGAGTCAAATGGGAGTTCCATTTTTAATTTTTTTAAAATATATTTTATTGATTTTTTAACAGAGAGGAAGGGAGAGGGATAGAGAGTTAGAAACATCGATGAGAGAGAAACATCGATCAGCTGCCTCCTGCACACTCCCCACTGGGGATGTGCCCGCAACCAAGGTACATGCCCTTGACCAGAATCGAACCTGGGACGCTTTAGTCCCCAGGCCGATGCTCTATCCACTGAGCCAAACCGGTTAGGGCCATTTTTAATTTTTTGAGGAAACTCCATACTGTCCTCCATAGTGGCTGCACCAGTCTGCATTCCCACCAGCAGAAATAAATATACTTTTTGTTGAAGCTAGCTTGAGTTGATTTTCTGTCGCATCTTACCCTACAGTGTATCACTGCTCTGTATCCCTGCTGGGGTACAGAAAGGGTCAATAAATATTTGTGGAATGAATGCCAGTTGCTGTCATTCCACAAATAACTACCTCACAGATCAACTATAAGCATTTCTCTTTCTCTCTGCCCCAGCCAAAACACCTGAAGTATTCATGTGGGCCTCATTTCCAGAAAATTCTTCTTAGCACCGCCATCCCCGCCCACCCCTCCATACACACACACACACATTGGCTACTTATATGGAGAGCTGAGGATGCAGCTATAAAATCAGAGGGTCGGATTAGATATGCTCTCGCACACCTTCCAGCAGAAGTGTTCCTGAGTCCCCCCAACTCTCATGTCCCGTGGCACTGCCTGAGGCTCTCTCTGAAGGAATCATCCTGTGTTCAGGCAGGAAACCCATCGAGCACTAACAATGTATTGTCTATTGAGGGGTCCCTCTGGGTACCTGCCCCAACTCCCTACGGTTCCACAGAGGCCTCTTCCAGTACTAACGGTCCAGGGTGTTGTTGTTGTTTATGATTATTTTTATATATATTGGTTTTTTACAGAGAGGAAGGGAGAGGGATAGAGTTTGAAATACCGATGAGAGAGAAACATGGATCAGCTGCCTCCTGCACACCTCCAGCTGGGGATGTGCCCACAACCAAGGTACATGCCCTTGACCGGAATCAATCCTGGGACCTTTCAGTCCACAGGCTGACACTCTATCCACTGAGCCAAACCAGTTAGGGCTGGGGTATTGTTTAAAGTCCTTTCAATCTCTGAAGTCCCAAGATACTGAAATACATGCTAAATAGACCTCCTGCCCCCAGCACAGAGGAGAACGCTCTGGGGGAGGGCCTGGAGGTCACAACGTCGTCCTTCCAGATGAGACCAGAGGTGGGCCCTGCTGAGAAACAGGCAGGCAGGGGCCTTGCAATGCTCAGGCACTCAGTGGGTCCTGCAGCCAGGACACTCCAGTTCCTTGTGCCCGCCACTCAACCATCCAGACTGCCATTAGTGCCCACAATGGGGGCATACAGTTTCTTCTTCCACTTGAGAACTTCACTCATGGAGACGGGAAAGTGTTGCTTCATTCCTCAGCCAGCTGCAATGTGGGAGAACGAGATCTCCAGGGAAATGACCAGTAAACGGATCCTGGTCAGCTAGGACCTTCATAGTCCAGAGGTCCTTCCAGACTGTCCTTCCGTGCTTTTATTTTCATTTTCTAAATATATTTTTATTGATTTCAGAAAGGAAGGGAAGGGGAGAGAGAGAGACGTAGAAACATCCATGATGTGAGAATGACCAGCTGCCTCCTGCACGTCCCCTACTGAGGATCGAGCCCACAACCTGGGCATGTGCCCTGACCACTTCCTCTTCTGTGAAGTGCAGGTCATCACTACCCATAGAAGCTCTTATGCATGTGAGTGCTCCCTCGTCTCTCCTTTTCTCCTTCCTCCTCTGGGTCTCCTTAACCTCCACTGACCAGTGTACCACCTAGCTGCAGGACCCTCGCTTCCCAGAAGCCTCCCACTGCGGCCCGGCCTCTGAGCCTCGCAGGAGACAGTGGTTTCACTTGTGGCCTGCCGTGGGCCAGCTCCCCTGAGAGCAAAGGCCTCAGAACCAAGTGACTGGGGCCCCACCCTCTTTGTAAATACCAGTTGGGCACCAACTGACCTCAGGAGGAAAGTGCCCTACTGGGACCCTCCTCTTCCAGCCCTGCCCACCACTGGATGTTCCAGGGGAAGTGCCAGGCAAAGCTGGCACCCTTGTGCCCAGGCCTACTCCGTCCTGGAAATAGTCACTTAAAGCCAAACCTTGGCTGAAGGTGGAAGGAAGTTAAAAGTCCCCGAGTGCTCCTCTCCTGCCCTCCACAGCACCACCCCGCCGTCCCAGACGGGGCATGTTCTGTCTAATTTAATTTTTTAATGGTTGTGATAGGCGCACATAAGGAGGACTTGACTGTTGTTCTTTGTTTCTTAAAAAATAAAGACAGAAATTAAATGTAAAAATATATATATTAATCATTTTAATTTTAGGCAATGGGAATATGTGTTTTAGTGTTCTTTTGTAACACCTTTTTCTGTCTCTAAGACATTTTTAAATGAATACGATGAATACAGATTTATTGGGGAAATTTTTGAAAGTACCAAAAAGTATAAAGAGAAAAATAAGAACCACCAAGAATCTCTCTTTTGGACCATTTATATATCGGGTTATCTCCTTCTGGTCCTTTTCTAGCAAATATTTATGGCATTGTATTCTCTTATTTTTTTGATTGAAATATAGCTGACATATAACATTGTATTAGTTTTGTTTTTATTCTTTCTACAAAAAAAGGAATCATATTGTTTAATAACCTTTTTTTCTCTTTAACAATGTATTTTGAACAGTTTCCCATGCTCTTTTTTTTTTGGATCGTAAAGGTGGAATTTTATTGAAGAACAAGCACAGACTCCAACATGGGGAGGGGGAAAGAGTCCCACCAAGTCCCCTTTCCACAGTTTATAAAGGCTGCAGTTTTTTTGTGCCTCAATATCCCCTCTGATTGGCCCATGCTCTTGAATGTTAATATTTACTTTGGAAAACTTTTCTCAATCTTTTTTCCGTGGAAGGATGAATAGATATATATTTTTTTATTACTGAGATCCATATGGTTCTCATTAGGATCAAACCATTTATACCTTTCATTATTTGTCCTTATTTAAAAGGTACAACAGTTTTGTTGTAGAAAAGTTAGAAAATACAGAAAAGCAAACCAAAGACCGTGTAAAGTCCTTGTAGCCGCCCCACCCTGAGGTAAACTCTGTTTACATTTTAATTTTAAATCTTCCTGTCCACTTTTCTATGTACCTATGCAAGTATATAAATACACATTTTTTAAAACAAAATTAGAATTCTATCACTCATACCTTTTTTTTTTTTTTTTAGTTTGATCAAAACTGTTCCTTTTTCCCATTTGTATTTACTTTAGATGCTTGGCTTATGGAAGGTACTAATTTTTTTACATTTATTTTGGAATTACAATTGACCTACAGTATTATATTAGTTTCAGATATACAATATAGTGATTAGACATTTTATATACATTACGAAGTGACCACCCCAGTAAGTCCGGTACCCAGTGGACATCATACTTGGTTGATTATACTATTTTTAACTTGCTTTTTTTGTTTGTTTACTCAACAATATATCTTACATTATTAGGACTGTTTTGGCTACAAATGACAAAACTGAAAGTAGCAGTGGCTTAAACATGTTCATTTCTTTCTCTAGGAAATGCCGCCAGAGCTAAGCAGCCCGAACTGGTGTGACAGCTTCTTGACCCTCAAGGACCCGGGCACCTTCTAACGTGGGTCTCATCCTTCCTTGCGCCATTCACTCATGACCGAAGGCGGCTGCTCCAGGACGAAGAAACAGAGAAGAGAGTCACTTCTCTCAAAGGATACTTGCTGGATTTCAGGTGCATCACTTCTCCTTACAACCCACTAGCCAGAACCAGGTCCCACAGCCCTGGGAAATAGGACAGTACCTGAGTAGGGTCCGATTACTATGGCAAAGGGGAGAACAGATTTTGACTTCTCTGACACATGTGACAAACATCTTTCCATGTGTGTAGTTTGGGATCCTCTTTTTCTCTCTCTTTTTAATGAACATTTTACATCATTAAATATTCTTTTTTTAACATATTTTATTGATTACAGAAAGGAAGGGAGAGGGGGAGAGAGATAGAAATATCAATGATGAGAGAGAATCATTGATCAGCTGCCTCCTGCATGTTCCTTGCTGGGGATCAAGCCCTTGACTGGTATTGAACCCGGGACCCTTCAGTCCACAGGCTGATGCTCTATCCACTGAGCAAACCAGCCAGGGTTATATATTCTTTAAAATTCTTAATTTTAATGGCTGCTCAATCTAATCTAATAAAAGAGTGATATGCAAATTAACCCTCACTCTGTTACACCTAAGTCATGCCCATCATCCAAGCCACACCCACCAGCCAATCAGAGCAATAATATGCAAATTAACCCAGCCAAGATGGCGGCCAGCAGCCACAGAGCTAGAGCAACCAGGAGGCCAACGATGGAGGAAACTGCCTGCCTAGTCTGACTGTGGCCTCCGCTCAAGGCAACAAAGTTTCAATTATAGAAAATAAATAAACCCCAGAAACCTGTTTCCAGCCAGCGGCCTTGCTGGGACCTTGGGTCAATGGGAGCTGTGGCCAGCCTGCAAACAGCCCTCAGCCCCTCACTCAGGCTGGCCAGGCACCCCAGTAGGGGTCCCAAACCCTGAGGGGACTGTGGGCAGCTTGAAAATGGCCCTCAACCCCTCACCCAGGCTGGCCACACCCCCATGGGGTGAGGGTCCCCACTGGGGGGCTTGGCCAGCCCACAAACAGCCATCAGCCCCTCACCCAGGCTGGCCAGGCACGCCAGCAGGTGGACATCCCCTGAGGGGTCCCAGACTGCAAGAGGGCACAGGCTGGGCTGAGGGACCTCCCCCCCCCCCCCAGTGCACAAATTTTTGTGCACCGGGCCCTAAGAATTCCATAATAACACATGTAGCACTGCACATCCATCCAGTGCCTTATTACCTGATATTTGGATGTTTTGCTCTGATAAATACACCTCTTCTATGAGTAAAACTTGTCAGAGGACGAGATCCCCAGCTTTCTCCTATACCCTGTGGGTGCCCACATAACACATTTTGCTGGAGAGTCAGGATATTATCTGCTTCAGAAGCTGGTTTATAGGACTGAGTTGGTTTCTACTAACAAATGAAGCTTTTTAGCAACAGGGTAGCCTGCTACTTCCATTGCCAGGGAAGTCACAGAAGTGGGCAGAGCCAGGTGCCCAAGGTCAAGGGGTGAGAGGGAAGATATTGGGGGGTGGGGGGAGTAGGAAGTAAATAGGAAGAGACCATGGAGCCCAATCCATTCTTCATTCTGGTTTAACAATGCTTTCTGAGGTCCTACTCAGGACCATGCCTGTGCCAGGCCCTGGACATGTCTCAGAAAAGACATGGTCCCTGCTCTCCAGGAGCTCAGTCAACACTAAACTCTCAAGTGTTAGAGTTCAACCTGGACAGTGGCCTGAAATGTACAATCCTAGGGACCACGCTCAAAAGTCCAATGCAATAGAAGGTGGGCCTAGAATCTGCATTTCTTTCCACTCCACAGGTGACCTGATGAAGGTGATCAGGAACCATTGGGGAGGGGGGTGGTGGGGGAGTTAGTCAAGGCTCTGTAGGAAGTCTTCAGCCAGGCAAACCTGGAGTCTCCATGTGCTCAGTAGGTAGCTTGAACCTCAACTGAGCCTTAGGCCACAGCAAAATAATGAGGACACCTGTCAGACACACCTGCGCCCAAATCTCAGTTCCAGGCTTTGGTAGCTGAGTGACCTCAAGGCAACCGAGTTAACCTCTCCAAGCCTCCGCTTTCCCATATAATGGGAATAATGGCAGTGCTTCCCATGTGAAAATAAACAACTAATGCTAAGTGGAGTGTCTGGCACTCAATCAATGCTAGATATTATTATGAAATTAATTAAAATTAGTTTATTAATTGAAATCACCTCCAGATAAGTAATTACAGCACAGGACTGGAGACAGGGTAGGTAAAGGCTTTCATACACTGCCTGGCTCACGGTGGTAGGCATTCATTATTATTGTTAACATCCTCGCATCTATTTTAATTCTACACTTTATCGTCTCTGCAGCTGTATACACCACACAGTTTTATCCTCCCAAGACAAACAGTGGATTGCGGCTCTCCAAAATGTGGCCTCAACATCTACCCTAGTGCCTTCCCCCGCGAGAAGGAGGTTTCCTCAGCTCCTTTGGAAGGATGTGCATGCGGTGGGCAGGTAAATCGTGAGTAGGACCCTTGCGTTCCTACGTTCAAGTCCCTGTTTTCTGGCCCTGGGCCATTCACCCCAACCTGAGGATCGAGCAGCTGCGGAGGCACGGGCCGGAAGCTGCTATGAGGTGAGAATAGACAGGGTCGCTGTTGATAATTACATTTTCAAATGCTCAAGGCTGGCCACGTTGCCATGGTGATGTGGCTCTGAGCACGCGGCAGCCTCTCTTGAGTTGTGAGTCAGTTTCGGCTTTATTTATTCAAAAAGAAAACCGACGGCTCTGACCTATAAAGGACAAAGCGAGGCTCCAGGTGGAGGCCACGGTGGTGAGTCAGCAGCACAGCCGGTGGGTCTCCTGACGTCAGGGGGCCCAATCCACAGAGGTGAGTGGGAAGCCAGCATCTCAGACCGCGGCCCAGGAGAGGAAGCACAAACAGAATCCACACTGCCACTTGAAAACCTCTTAATAAGAAGCAGATCTCATTTTCTCAGCTCTAGTCCAATAGTCAGACTCCAAAAGACTACTCCACTCTCCTATGGGGCACACGGGGCCCAAGGAGCCGGGCATCCCCTGGCCCTGAGGTGACCAGCGCTAGCTGACCCACACCAGTGTGCACACAGCAGCAATGCCCTCTCTGAGGGGCAGGGTCCTGGAAAGACAGGGGAAACTGCAAAAATGTCCTCCCAGGGCCAGACCTCCTGCAGGAAAAGAGGTAAAGGCCATGATGGCTCCGTCAGAGACCTCTGAAGGGGCCTGGCCTCCTGTCAGCACCCCATGGGGAGCCCCACAGGATCAGTAACCGTGACATGCTGGAATCTTCTTCCTGAGCTTAGACACTGTCCCAGCGTTTGAGACCTGTTGCTAGAGGAGCCCTTGTGCCTGCTCATGTGTTTGAGTTCTCATTTGATGCCATTGACCGATGTCCCGGTGGGCCCACCTCCTAACCAGCTCTGGGCTCCAAGCCCTGGTCCCCACCCACTGCCTTCATCAGTGAGCAGGGTGCTGACGTCAGGGTGAGTGGATTTTTAAGTCCTTCTGCCACTTGCCAGCCTGTGCCTGAGCCTCCATTCCCCCATCTGTAACACGGGGGTGATCATCATAATAGCAGGGGAGCTATGAGGATGAAATGCAATGTTTGCAAATGTTTAATACAGAGCGTGGCCGGCACACAGCACGTGCTGGATAACTGTAAGCCACGGTTACGTTGGCTCAGGACCTTATCATACCCTGCCTGGGTGACAGCAGCAGCCTCGTAACTCCACCTGCTGATTCTTGTCTTGCTTGCCTCCAATCTATTGTCCACACCACAGCCAAGTGGTTTGTCAAAAATGCAATCCTGCTCATGCTGTGTTCCTCCGTAAACTCTGCCAGCAGCTCCCGTTTGCTCTCAGGATGGCTCTTAGAATTCCTTGGAGGGGCCTCCAAGGCCCTGCGCCATCCAGCCGTAGGCTATCCTTTCCAGCTCTGCACCTCCCCACACCCTCCCCACCTTGATAGCTCTCAGCCATACCCACTGTCCGCAGTGTTCCCAAGGGGCCAGGCTATGCCATACCTCCAGGATATTTGCCCTGCTGCTGTTTCCTGTGCCTCAAAAGCCATTTCTTCTTTTTGTCCGCTTAGCAAACAACTGCTCATCCTCCCAGACCCACACAAGACTCCCCTACACTGTGAAATCTCCCCCCCCCCCACACTCCAATTCAGAGCAGACCACACCCTCCTCTGAGCCACTTCAGTGCCCTCCATAAAGACATTTATCACTTTCGTTGCAGTTATTGTGGCCCATGCCTATGGCACCTCTCAGCTTCTGGAGAACAGCAGTGATTCTAATTAATGTCCGTATCCACAGAACATACCACGGTACCCTAACAGCCACAAGAGATGACTGGGAATGAATGAATAAATGAATATAGACAAAAGCCCTGTTTATAGAACAGGAAACTGAGGTCCAGATAGGAGCAGTGGCTTGGCTAAAGTAAAGGGTCCAGAAGCCCTATAACTCCAGGCCCCTCTGATTCCAGGGACTATGGGCCATTCATTCATACAACCATCATTTATTAAGCACCAATCGTACACCAGACACTGTTTCTCCCTGTGATACAAAGAACAAGGAACCATCCCAGCCTTCAGGAGCCCACAGGCAGGTGGGACAAAATGACAGGTACACAGACAGTCTGCACACCTTTCCCTAAGAGCTGGGAGAGAAGATCTAGAAGGAGCTATGGGAATTCCAGGGCCCCAGTGTGGATGGGGGCAGAGATAAGCCTCTGTCTCCATGTCTTCCACTTGATCTCTCAAACCAGGAGGTAAGTTCCCACAGACCGTCAGGCCAAGGCAGCTGCTCTCTAGGTCAACACAGGTGAGCAGATATATACAGTTCCACACACATACCCAAGACAGGGGACACGGACACACCTTGCCCCATGGGGCAGGACAAACAGTCACAAGGACATATTTGTGCCCAGGGGCAGTCATGTCAAGAGCCAGCATGGGAGTCAGGGTAGATGGAATGAGACAGAAGGGCACTTTCTGACACCTCACACGGTGCCAAGTCCTTCCGCACGCACGCCAGGTCTCCTTGGATCTCCACCAGGTGGGGTCCTGCAGACAAGGCGGCTATTGTTCTCTCCCCCACTTCCAGATGGACAAACTGAGACTCAGACAGATGTAAAGGACTTACCCAACCCCACTGCCTGGTTAGCGGAAGCACCAAAACTGATCCGTCACTCCCCAACCATTCCCTGGGCATTTCGTCTGTGCTCGGCCCTGTGCTTCCTACCACTGTCCCACTGACCTCCTGGCCATGCCTGGGACAAAGCAAACACCTCCAACCTCTGACCTTTGCTCCTTTTCTTCCCTCTCCTGGTCACTTCTCAGAGAGTCACAAGACTAACTCCTTCTGTTGTCTCAGGACTCTGTCTCCTCACAGAGAAGATACCACTGAGTCCAAAGCAAGGTCCTTGTCACTCTGGATAATACCTTTCTTCAAGATATGTTTATTATATGACGTGATACTATGTGTATTGAACCATTTGTTTATGACTTGTCACCCCAACTAGGATGGAATAAGAATGTGTCCATTTTGTTCACGACTACATGCTTGGTGCCTAGAACAGTGCCTGGCACATAGTAGGAGCTCAATAAATTTTTATGAACATGAATGAATCAATAACCCTCACTTTGCTCTTCTTTAAAATGACCCCCACAGCACATAGTTACAGCATTAAATGATGTTATAAATGGAAGACGCTTACTTAGCCGAGGGCCTGGTATTCAGTGGGTACATAATAATGCTGTTGTTGTTGTCATTATGTTCACAGTTTTATGAGGGGGGAGACAGGTATAAAAATAAATCACACGATGTGATAAAGTTCTTACTTCTGAGCCTTCTCCTTCACTTCAGGGTCCAGATAGCAACCCCTCCATTTGCCTGAAGATCAGAGCCCAGCGTTCCTGCCCTGTCTGCGAGGTCAACCTTGGGGTCTAGCCCTGGCGGCTGGGAGACCTCAGGGGCCGCCCGGGCTGGGGGCAGTGGGCAGAGTCCAGCCCAGGCCTCAGCAACCCTTGATTTCCCCCTTGAGAGCAGGCCCCACATCAAAGCCAATCTCAGAGGGGCGAGGCCTCTAGATAGATGGAAGATTAAAGAAGGCGAGGTCTCCACAGGCCACAGGGAGAGGCAGTCAGCAGGCGACCACAGAGGGAGGCCTGACACAGCCCTTCTAGCAGCCATCTTAGGGGGCAAGAGATGAGAAGGGGTCCCAGGCCCAGGCAAGTAGAACTGGTGGGGGGCACCTTAGCCCCCCATTATTACACTTTGGCCTGTCCCTCCAGTCCAGGCTTAACCCTTTCTTTTCCGGGCAGCAGCCGACAGGCCCATCAGAAGAACCCCTGGGTCTCTCCTAGAGAGAGTTGGTTTGGTCATTGGGTTTGGTCATTGGGGTTTGCGCCCTTGAGTGAGGGAGCCTGTAATGAGGACCTCCTGGCCCCAGCCTTCCTCCCCAGGGAAGGTCTGTAATTAGTGCAGAAGGCGAGGCTGGGGAAGCTCAGACAATGTCATTTGAACCAGGATGAGACAGGGCTCAATTGCTAGTCTGCACATTTTTTTTTTCCTGGTGCCATTTCATATACAAAACTCTGGCAAACTTAACCCTTTCCTGGCTGGGCCCTGATGCTGGGGTTTCAGCATAGCGCCTTTCTTGCCTCGCCCCTCCCCAACACACACACACACCCCAATTCAGATGAGCCATGGTTTCGACTCCCCCTGACATCCAACCAGCCATCCAACATCAATCATCCAACAAGCCTCCACTGAATGTCACCAGATGCTAAGCACCAAGGGGAGGGGGCCAAGGGGGAAATCTCTCATCTTGCCACCAAGGAGACTTCAATCCTCCAAGCAGTGGAGGAATGCATGCTGGAAACAGGGGATGAGCAATGCAAGACCGAGGAGAATCGGATAGTGAAGACCAGCACGGGCAGGGAGGAGCCACGTGAGGGCAGAGTAAACAAGATGGGCACCTGGACTGGCGTGCGGGAAGCACTCTGTAAATATGCATTGAGGGAGTCGTCTTCCTGGTTCAGAGCATTTCTGTAGTCAGAGTCTCAGGGCTGAACCCTCAAAGCCTGGGCAGCTCTGAGCCAGCCCCAGGTGAGACCGATGTCAGAGGCTATTGGGACAGGCAGAGACTATGGCTTCCTCCCCGACGCTACTGCAGCACTCGTTCTCAATCCCTCAGCTACAGCTTGTTTCACATTAGCCTGCGACTTAGTGGATTGCCTATCTGGTCCCCCACCAGATACCTTCTTGCATTCTGATGGCTTTGTCTATTCACCTGTGGTCTCAGGTGCCAAAACACTGAGCCCGGCACCCAAGAAGTCTTCAAAAACCCTCACTGAATACATGATTAAGCATAGGAAGGTAGAGGTGTAGGGAAGAAATCTACCTCTACAGCTTTTCCCAGAGCGGATGCCAATTGTGGCCCCACTGCCCATGCAAATCATATCACAATCTCCCTACTGTATAAAGAGCCTCTAGAAATTAATAAGACAATGCCAGCCACCAATTTATCAAAGGGCAAAGAATAGGAATAGAGTCTCCAGAAAGGGAAACCTAATATTCTAAGACCTCTAAAAAGACTCTCAGCTTCACTAATAATAAGAGAAACGCAAACCAGAAACCCTTCAAAAGTTTGACAATATGCTCTGCTGGAAAGACGGTAGAGAAACGGGCAGTGTTATATATTGCTGTTGGGGTGTAAGTTGATATGAACTATTTGACAGTGTCTATCAATATTACAAACGCACATTCTCTTTGACCCAGCACTCTCACCTCTGAGACTTTATCCTATAGTGCCTAAACAAGGTTATCATTATAGCCTTGTTATATTGTTTGTGATAATAAAAATCAGAAACAATCCAATGTCCATCAGTTGGGTACAGGTAAATAAATGTTACAATCCTACAATGGATAGCTATACAGCAATAACAAATGAATGAGGGGCCCTAACTGGTTTGGCTCAGTGGATAGAGCATCGGCCTGTGGACTCAAGGGTCCCAGGTTCGATTCCAGATGGGGGCATGTGCCTTGGTTGCAGGTACATACCTTGTAGGGGGTGTGCAGGAGGCAGCTGATGGATGTTTCTCTCTCATCAATGTTTCTAACGCTCTATCCCTCTCCCTTCCTCTCTGTAAAAAGTCAATAAAAGATATTTTTAAAAAATGAATGAGGAAGGTCTCTGTGTACTAATATGAGAAGATCACTAAAACATATTAAGGGCAGGAGGGAGATATTGAAGTATATATAAAATGATCCTTTTCAGTTGAGAGAGAGAGAGAGAGAGAGAGAGAGAGACCATAGAAAGATGCCCAAGAAAGTAATAAAATTGATTATATGTTGGTCAAAGGGTGGGAACTTAGTGGTTAGGATATATAGAGATGGGATGGTTACTTTTTGTTGTATTACTTTTTTTTTTAGTCATGTGATGCATTATCCAGTCAACAAAGTAAAAAAGACAAAATCCAAAACTCCTCTACCTCGCTCTTGGAGGTTCATTCTAGGTTTCTTCCCAAATGGCTGACTGCCCCTCCCTCGACCTCCCTCCCCAATCCCTGCCACATTTCCCATTTCCCTAAGGCCGAGGGTCCCCGTACATCGTGGCTGTCACCCCAGCTCCTACCTTATGAACATGGACCGTGAAGTCAGATCAAGTCACTGTGTGACCCTGGACAAGTGACTTCATTCACCTCCCTGAGCCTCAGGCAAACAAGGTAATTGTGGTATCTGCCTCCGAAGGTTGTGGTGAGGCTTACATGAGAATACACTGGAAGGTACTAAGCATAGATCCTGGGACATGATGAATGTTGCTGTATAAATGTACCAAACCCACACGTTATATTCTTGGCCAGTATTTTTATTGGATTCTTGGTCTTTGTCTTGTGGATTTTAAGAGCTCTTTATAGATTTAAAAGATTGAGATCTGCACTGCAAGCCGGTAGAGCACTGGAGGGCGGCGCGGCCGTAGGAAACGGCCGTTTGTAAAGATCATTATTTCTGTGACTATTTCTCCTCCGGGCCATGTGTGCTGGTGTCGGAAGGAATCCCACATCGGAGAGCCCAAGGCTCATCTGGGGAGCCCTTCCCCATTGGTTCATGTCTCTCTGCCAGTGTCCCCATGTTGTTCTCCACTGCAGCTCTCAGAACAGCACCCGCCTCCATTCCAGATTAGACTCCTCCTTTGTGCCAGGCCCTGTAAGGAATGAATTCACTGGTGGGTAGGTGTAGGTACTGTGGGAACCCCTAAGTCTCCATCCAGGGGCTCCCCAGAGGAAAGACTCCAGGTGAGGAGGCTCACAGGGGTACAACAAGAGATTAGGGCACAGAATATGCACCTTTGGGGGCCTTCACCCTGGTCTTTGGGTCCTTATTTGTTATAGAGCTGAGAAGAAAGTGTGATTCCCTTGGGCCCACGTCCATTTATTTTCTCCAGAGAATTGGTCCACCCTTCAGCTCTGGAAGCTCCAGAAACGTTCCTTGGAGCATCTGGAATATATATCTGCTTTAACTGGTGATTGCCAAGGCCAGCTCTGCTGCTTTTCTGTTTGTTCAGCTTAGCCCGTGGGATTGGGGCTGGTCCTTGAGGATGGGGGAATGCCCAGGGCCCCCAGAGTCCTCTCTTGGTGCATAATATGGAATGGCAGCCCACACCTAGACATGGTCTTCGAGGAGGAGAGCCTGGATAAGGACATTAAGAGTTAAAGGCTGCCCTAACCAGTTTGGCTCAGTGACTAGAGAGTCGGCCTGCAGACTGAAGGATCCCGGGTTCGATTCCGGTCAAGGGCATGTACCTTGGTTGTGGGCACATCCCCAGTAGGGGGTGTGCAGAAGGCAGCTAATTGATGTTTCTCTCTCATCAGTGTTTCTAACTCTCTATCCCTCTTCCTTCCTCTCTGTAAAAAGAAATCAATAAAATATATTTTTTTAAAAAAAGAGTTAAAGGCTGAGTCTGCAAAGGCTGCAGGCTCCTCCTCACTCACCAGAAAGCCCCCTGATTACTATGCAACTTATCCAGTCCTAGCGTCTGGTACAGTGAAAAGATTAGGTCAAACAGATCCAAGATCAAGTTCTCAACTCTCTTGTTTAATAGCTGTGTGACGCTGGACAAATAACATAACCACTCTGAGTCACAGAGAAGTAAAAAATGTTTTTGTATTTACACCTTGTCTCACTTCAGGATGTACTGGTATTAAAGGTATTTGGGAAACCCTACAGACAATGGAATTAGATGGCTTTTAAGAGAGGAAAAAGGATATGGAGAGCGGGAGTGAAAAACATAAGCTAAAGCTAGGAATGCAGTTAGTTTGTGACATGCATCCCCATTAGATCCTGTTGTAAGAGGTGGGCCCAGAAAATTCATCTCTGAGCTTCCTGATGACTCAAGTAGAAGATGAAATTCAGTGAGCTACAAAATCCACAGTGCCCATTAGATTAAAAATAGAGCCACCACTCAGAAGTAGCCAGCGTTTTGGGGCCCTGAAGTCAAAGAAAAAATTCTCTCCTGGACCTTCCAACAGGGGCAAGTTGTGGAGGGGGAAATGTGTTTGCAGGGAGGGTGACACTGTCTTCTAGGACCTTTATGTATCTGAAATAAAATGAAATAAAACAAAAAAGTAAAATAAAGTGTTTGATGGTGACTCTCAGAGTGGCCAGGACATGGTAGGTGTGTGCCCACTTCCTTCCTTCCTCCTACTTGCTCCTCCATCTCCTCCCAGGTAAGGAGTATCTGAGCTTTGTCATGTGTGCGAGCAGTCAACTATTCAATCATTCAACACTTATTGAACACCTACTATGTGCCAGACTCTGGATGAAACAAATGTGAGAATCACCCTAAAACTAGCTAGTATCGCCCCTGCTGTCCTCAGATCCTCGGCCTCAGAAGCTCTCTCCCTCTCCCTGCCACCCATCCTTGGGTCTCAGGGCTCTGCCCCTCCCCAGCTCGCCTATAAACCCCAGGGAACCCCGCTCCTGTGGCTTCCCCCTCATTCCCCACATAGCTTCAGGCTGCTCTCTCAGACCACCACATTCATGGAGCTCAGCCACGTGCAAAAGCATAATTAATATTCCACTCAGTCACCCTCAGCCCTGCTGCCTATTGGAAGAAGATGGAAACCAGATTTGCAGCCGCACGCGGTGGCATGGACATGCAGGGAGGGGTGGGCCCGCTTCTGGAAGAGAGCTCGCACATTCTCCTGCAGCTGCTCGCACATGCACAAATGGCAGAGGCCCCTCATGGAGAGCCACACCTCTAGCCACAGGATCATCCACCTGAGCTGTGTGCACGCACAGTCACACCACCATGGTGCACACTCACCTCCTGGCCATTGATGCCCAGAGAGTACGAGGGCTCCTCACACACAAGGTCCACATTTGCTTCTGGGCAGAGGAAGACAGAATCGTAGCCGTTCAGAGCTGGTAGGATGGGATTTGAGAGACCATCCTGTCTAAAACCCTCGTTTTACTGTGAAGAATCTGAGGCCCTGGCTTAACCTGGACTGTCATTGGTCCCCACTGAACTGAATTGTGACTACTTGCCTTTTAACAAAGGCCTTTGTTTTCAGTGTCTGAGGCTGTCTT
Organism: Murina feae; assembly: GCA_004026665.1. Taxonomy (NCBI): domain Eukaryota; kingdom Metazoa; phylum Chordata; class Mammalia; order Chiroptera; family Vespertilionidae; genus Murina; species Murina feae. Next base: position 80,841 of record PVJC01001468.1, read on the forward strand.
TCTGATTCCTAGTGAGGAGCCACTTGAGCCTCATCAGCCTTGGAAATTTGGGAAACCGAGGCGTAGGAAAGAAGGACGGGGGAGGGACTTGGCAAGGTAGTAGGTCATAGACAGAATTAAGCCTGTGAACTTTCCATGCCCCTGCCTCTTAGTCCCCCACCTCTAGCTCTGCCAGCCCTAAGATTTACAGGGGAGTGTCCCCAACAACACGAGGACTCCCCAAGGCAAGAGGAAAGACTGGTTTTTCTCCTTTGACTTTAGGCATAGAGAGCAAGGGGAATGGAGGGTTGTATGCCTGAGCGTATGACTTCAGGGCTGGAACCAGTGGCCTGGGGTATAGAGGCATCTAGAAGTAGTGATGGTGCAGGTGGTTTGAGGTAGAAAAAAAGGGTGAGTTCAGAGCAGGACTGAGAGCAAAGCAGGAAGCGGGCGGGGCTGTTCCCCAGGCGTCAGGCAAGCAGTGCCAAGGGGCGGACCAGCCTCCTGTCCAAAGATGGGACAGTAAAACAGAAATTCAGGGGAAGAGAAGCTAAAATAATTACCAGGAAAAGGAGCTGGAAGGGAGGCCAACGTTTTCTCCGTCCGTAAGGAACTTCAGTCTTCAGAGAATTTGCAGGGGGAAAGAAATCTATCTTTAAGGCCCTTCTCCAGCAAGGTGGCTGGTGATTCACTGGCTGCTAAGGAAGGCCCTGTACCACCCTCCCCTCTGCTCCTGCCTCTCTCTGGTGAGAACACGCAGTTCATCTGGGGTGAGTGGAAAGGGCTCTGAGTGAGGAGCCCACAGGCCTGATTTCAGAGTTATCTGTGCCCATCACAGCTGGGCAACCTAAGTCAAGCCTCCTATGGCCCTAGGCCTTGGTTTTCTGTGAAATGAAGAAGTGGTAAATCATACACTCTCTGAGCCTCGATTTTTTTATCTGCAGATTGGGGATGATAATAATACCACATTCCATTGAGTCTAAGATGCCATCAACTGTACAATGCTCCCTTCTTTTATGTACATTATGAAGGAGAGAACGCTGTCCATTCAACAATAACGTATCATTGATTGTAAGACACATTCTGATGTCAGAGACATTAAAATGGGCATCTCGCAATCAGTGAATACAGTACTTATCTCACAAGCTTGTTCCAAAAATTAAACCAGATAATATAAGTTTTTTACTGCCTGGCCACAGAGCAAGTACTCAATAAATGTCAAATATTCTTATGGTTCATGGTGGAGCTGGGGGGAACAATCACAGGCTGAAGGGATGAAGATGTGTGAGAAACTCACCTTCACCCTTCTGGTGAGGTGCCACCCAGGGCCTCCATGTTTAGCCCCAGTTGGAGAGGAGGGGGTACAGGGAGAGCAGCCCTCAGGCCATTTTAGGAAGCCACAAGAGAACAAAGGGCCCCATCTGTGCCCCGGAAGTCAAGCTAATCTCCAGGATGGATATGTTTTCTTTTCGCAGAAGTTCCTGTTAGAGTGTGCCAAAGCCTTTTTCCCTCTACCAGCCAGACAAACAAGGCAGGTTTACTTTGGGTGACCTTCTCACCATCACCCGGGGCCTGCCTGCGAGTGTAAACATCCACCCTGCACCCTAGTGGAGGCTGGGGGGGGGGGGGCTGGAAAATGGGAGTGCCAGGCCTCCTAGGGAGGCAGGTCCTTGACTCCGCTCCCCAATTCCCTGCCTCGAACTCTGCTGGGAAGGGTACATTTGGAAAGTCCTTGGAGAGGACAGGACCCTAGGGATCATTGTATAGATGTGAAAACTGAGACCCAGAGAAGGACAGTGACTATCCAGGGGTATCAAAGTGTGGTAGTCTCCAGCCAAGCACACACACACACACACACACACACACTCACACACACACCAGCCCTGTTCCCAACTTCACCTGGCAGGAGCCCTTCTCTCTACCCTGCCCTTGCGTCTGGGACTGACAGGAAGCTTATCTCTGTCCTTCTCTCCTGTGCGTCACTGCCTGGATTGGGATGTCTATGCATTTCGCTTCACAGCTGGAGCAGCTGCTGGTGAGCAACAACCAGATGTTCCTGGAGCCCACAGAGGAGGGGCCACAGTCTGAGCTGTTCTTGACCTGGAGTGTTTGGGGTGTTTGCAGAACCAGTCTTGACCTCCTTCCCCTGCCCTTCGGATGTAGAGAACTGTCTCGAGGGAGGGCTGGGTTGTGGGACCAGGCCTAGGACTGGAGAGGGAGCAGATCCTCCCTGTTGACACCTCACTTCACTGTCTAATTTCCTCTCCTGGGAAATCTTTAAGAGACAATATGGCCCCTCTAATGTGAACTAGCGCAATTCTTTTCTGCACAGACAGAATAGAGCCTCGAGCTTCGGAATGACCATAACTGCTGGGTGTGTGCAGAGCATGGGGTGTTACATGCATCATCTCGCTCTCATGCCCCTTCCAGTCTTCTTTTTTTTCTTCTGTTTGCTGTTCCCTCTGCCCTCAATGTTTTTCCCTCCATTTTACCCCATAAATGATTCCAGCTCACGATTCCTGTTCTCAGCTCACATGTCACGTTTTCAGAAAGGCCTTCCTTGCTCACGCAGCCATATCACACTATTGTATCTCCTTCATTATCCTTATCACTAATCAAATCATCTCTTAAAGTCCCCCGCAGTTTTCTTCACTCGTTCTGGAAAGCACCTTCTTCATCACCGTTGTGTCTGTCTCTAGTGTCTGGTCAGGAACTGATCACAGGTGCTCATTAGTACCTGTAGGATATGTGGGTAAATCCTCTGCATTCTCTTCTGTGCTGGACTTTGCCATCCCCTCACGCTCCTACTCCATGCCAGGCTCTGCACTGCCTAGTCCCTCTTCCTCCCCCCTCACCCCTTCACCCCCAGGATTTTTCTTGAAGATCCTGCCTCTCAGACTCCACAGGAGGTGCTGGAACCAGAATGTCTCCCCGGGATTATTTTCAATGGTTCCCGGGGTGTTCACCTGGGTAAGAATCAGGAAAGAGAGGACACTCTAATCCTATTTCTCTAAAACTGTATAATCTTCCCCAATCACTTAAATGGTGCCTGTGTCTGTAATTACAGAGCAGGCTGGGAGGAACACAGGCACAGTCTCTAGCCAACCTCGGGCAGAGGGGCACTTCTGTTCCTCCCGGGGGCCGGCGGGGACTCCAGCTCAGGAGCCAGGAATCCAGACACCTGCTGGCACAAGCTCACCCACACAGACTGGCTGGTTCACAGAGACCACTGTTGCCCAGATGTAACACATTTGGAAAAAAACACACAGGGTCTCAGCACCCTCATTCTATCTGCCACTGGGATGATTTCCTCGGGGCTCAGCCTAACTTCTCAGAGTGGCCTTGCTGGTGAACGGGTCCCCAGGCTCTCTTTTGGAACAAACTCTCCAGGAGGCCTGAGAGCCACAGTCATGTGACAGCCTAGAGAGTCAGAACTTCATTCTCCAGAACTATGTCAACTGGATCAGGAGATGGGGGAAAGCCACATGCCTGGCTGACCACCGCCCCCCTCTACCCCCCCACCCATCTCCCGCAAGCAAACCGCTGCCATCTCAGCCTCAGCCTGTGTCCTCTCCCAGGCACTGAGAGTCATTCCAGTGACACCCCTGGCTTAGCGGCAATGACATCTCTGCTTCTTAAAGACCTTTTGGTTCCTGAGCTAATTAGAACAAGGACACACTTAATCCTGTTAGTGACTTCTGCCGGGGAACCTGTGCCCCGCCCTCTGCGGGAGCGCCTTCCTGAACCACCTCCGTTTGTTCAGGTGCCCGCTGACTGTTTATCAGCCCTTTCAGGAGATTAAGCTGTACTCTGGGGAGGAACACTCAGGTCATGGATCCAGGGGACCTGGGCGTGTCCCCGTGGCCATGGAGCTGCCAGCCAGCGCCTGGGTTCACCAGACTCCATGGCCACTGTGCTCCGAAGTCTTGCTCTTCGCAACCATTAGGGGAACTTGAGGATTGGAGAGAAGAGGGCTCCTTACTGCATCTCTGCTGGTCACCTGGTCCTCCCCCCACCCCCCTCCCCCCACCTCCACAGGAAAGGTAGAGACAGACAGTCCTTGCCCGGAGGGATTCAGAGTCCAGTTCAGGGTCATAGACACAGAACAAACAATGACAATAGCACGTTACTGGAGAAAAGCACATGGTGTCCTGCGAGTGTAATGGTGGTAAATGCTGCAGCCTGGGGGTCAGAGAAGGCTTCCTGGGGGAGGAGACGTGAGCCACCTGCCCATTAAGAGATCTGTGAAGGGGCCTGTGAGACGGGCTTCCCTGCCTCGGACTGGGCTCAGGCTCTAGCCCGGGGTCAGGGGAGAGGGGGTGGAACTCGGACATAACTCAGCTTCCTCGTGACCGTGTGGGAGAGTGGTTAGCGACGCCTCACAAGCTGCCGAGGCTCCAGGTCGACTTCGCTTTAGGCCTCTGTCTTGAGAGCCGCCAGAGCACAGCGATTGGAAAGAAAACCAGCTTGTCTCTTTAAAGGAGGAGGGCGGCCGCCTGGGGCCGCGCCCCCCTCATTACTAGGAGATGGCCGTGGACCGGGATGCGGGGGCGTGGCGGGCCGGCCGCCGGGGAACCAGCCAGGGGTTCCCGGTTTCGCGGAGGAAAGTGACAGAAGCTCAGCCGAGCGAGACGCGGCGAGAGCAGAGCGCCCGGCAGCCGCCAGTCTCGGGGGCGCGCCCGGCTCCCCCGCCCCCGGCTCCCACCCAGTCCGGGGGGCTCCCCGAGCCCGCAGCCCCGCTCCCGGGCTCCCCATGGAAGCCGGCTGTGCCCCCGGAGGAGCAGGAGGACCAGGAGTCGGCTGAATGCCTGCGCTGCGCCCGGCGCCCCGGAGCCCTGCCTGCTCCGCGCCCTAGGTGCCCCGCGCCCCCCGCGCCCCCTGCCCGGGGCAGCGCCGCCCCCGCCCGCCCCGCCCGCGGGGCTGAGCCCCGGACCTGCCCCCGCGCGCCCGCCAGCCTCCCGCGCGAGCTCTGGGCCGGGCGCGCCGCCCTGGAGTGAGGGAAGCCCGCCCAAGGGGTCCCCGGAGCCCGCCGCGATGGACGCCGTCTTGGAGCCCTTCCCAGCGGACAGACTGTTCCCCGGATCCAGCTTCCTGGACTTGGGGGACCTGAACGAGTCGGATTTCCTCAACAATGCGGTAAGGCGATGGGTCTGAGCTCCTCTTCCACGCCCGCACCCCCCTCCCCGCCAGGACGGGGCTGCACATCACCGGGCAGAGCGGAGAGGGGGCTGGAGCAGGGCCCCCGGAGGGGCGCGTGCGTGGAGCTCTGGGATTCGGCGGCGAGGGCCCGCAGCACCTCCCCGGTGCCCGCTCCTGGGGGCTCCGTCGGCGAATGCACTGGCCTCCGCCTTCTGGGGAAGGGGACGTCCAGGCGTCGGCGCCACCCGACTCCCCAGTGTGAGCTTAAAAGACCCAAATCGGGCGCCCGCCTGGGGTTCCAGGACCGGATTGCGCGCAAAGTGGACCCGCGGCTGGTTCTCCGCTGGGAGGCGCACGGGGGAGCGTGCGAGGGGCCAGAGACTCGACGCCCCCTGATCCAGACTCGGGTTTTGCGCCAGACCCGGACACTGAGGGTGCTGCCGCCCCAGAGTCAGGACCGCGATGCCCCCAGGAAGGGACCTGACGTTCAGCTGGTCAGAGCAGCACAGGGCGATCGAGCGCCCAGGAAGAGGGAGATCTTTCTCCCCATCTCGGTGTCTCTAGGTCTGTTCTCTCTCTCTCTCTCTCTCTCTCTCTCTCTCTCTCTCTCTCTCTCTCTCTCTCTCTCTCTCTCTCTCTCTCCCCTTGTCCTTTTCCTCCCTTTTCTGTCTTTCCCTCCCATCCTAAGGAAACGTGGCTTCTCTCACTCCCTCCCTCCCTCTTTCAGGCTCAGCCCGAACGCCCTGCTGTGGGGGAAGGGTATGGGCTCAGTAACAGGAAAAAAATATTTGGGTTCTGAAGAACCTTCCCGGTTAAAATGTGGGCAGCTTGGAGAATCTGGTAGGATGCCCCCCATGTAGTGAACCTCCAGACTGTTACACACACACACACACACACACACACACAGATCACCCCAGAGCCCCTACTTCCTGGCCTCTACCAGCTGGGACTAAGATCAACTTGGCCAGACAAAAGCCAAGTGCATGGAAATGTAAAGGGCTGGGCATCTTAGATTCCACCTAAACTGCCCCTGGCTGCTAGACTGATGGTCGCAAAACCAGCCCAGGGGCAGGAACCTGAGCCTGGGATGCATGGGGTTGAGGTCTCCCTGACCTTCATTAGGCAGCAGAGCTGGGTCACCCTGCCCTCTGAAGAAGGCTCCTGGTCCCAGTCAGGGGGCGCACACTTGGGCGGGGAGGCCAAGTGGAGGAGGAGAGAGGGTTTGAACCTGTCGTGGGGGAGACCTGGGTTCTAGTCCTGCCTTTGCTTCTGCCTCCTCCTGTGAACCTGGGCCACACCACTAGCTCCCCTCCTGGGGCCTCAGTTCCCTTGTCTATAAAACGGGCAAAGGTTGGATCAAGTTTTTCTAAGGATGGTCTGGCACAGATCCTAGGAATAAAGTAGCAGAGAGCTGGGGTTCCACACACCCCTCTTGGAGTTGGAAACATACTGGTCAGAGGGAGCGGGGTTGTTGTTTATACCCTTGGAGCCAAGGGAGGTGGTAGAGCCCCTCTGTGAGGTTCCCTCGGAGCCCTCAGCAGCTGAGTTGGGCTTTCTTCTGAATGAACTCTGCCGCCCACAGCCTCTTCCTGCTGCTCCATTCAGCCTTGCCTCCCAGCTGCTCATCTGGGCCTTGGTCCAGCGCAGGAGAGGAGGCACCATCAGACAATGGTATCCAGCACTAGGACTGGGGAGGGAAAGCCCTGCTAGAAAGGCTTTTGACCTCGGTCCTAGGCCAGGCCAGGAGAGGCAGGGCAAACGGAAGGATTTCTGAGAGGAGAGGAAGAATTCCTGTGCTGGTTCTAGCTGTGCTTCTGCCACCAGCCAGCTAGGCAGTTCAGACCAGTGACTTTTCAGGCTCTGGTTTCCTCACCTGAAAAATGGAGATACAGAACTTTCCCCATAGTGTTACTGTAGAGATTCATTGACAAGTTTAATTACAGATGAATCAGGACTCTGCCCGGCAGGTAAGTTTCCATGGTTTACTTGCTCCAGAAACTAGATAGAATGACAGTAAGAACTACTCAGGTAGGAGTTGTTGTGTGCCCCTCTCTGGTGCCTCCATTTAAGTGTCTAAGGCCCCTTCCAGCTGACACTCCATACCAACTCCTTCTTCATGCTGCATGAGGACAGGAAATGTTTCCAGGGCTAAGGATGGGAAGGGATGGAGTCTGCATGCTTCTCAGTCTGCAAGATGGAGAGCAGGATAGGCACTATCCTTTAAAATGCAGATTAAGGCCATAAAGTCATATGGAAAGTGGATGTGCTCTGTTGCTCCATGCAAAAAGCAAACATCAGCCCTGACCGGTTTGGTTCAGTGGATGGAGCATTGGCCTGCGGACTCAAGGGTCCCAGGTTCGATTCTGGTCAAGGGCATGTACCTTGGTTGCAGGAACATCCCCAGTGGGGGGTATGCAAGAGACAGCTGATCGATGTTTCTCTCTCATCGATGTTTCTAACTCTCTATCCTTCTCCGTTCCTATCTGTAAAAAATCAATAAAATATATATTTTTTTTAAAAAAAGCAAACATCAGAAGGTATGCTTACCCTGCACACTACTAGGTAAGAAGCACACATTCCCTTGGACAGAGACGGGAGAATGAGCATGCGATCAAGTCCAGTGTGCTTGGAAGGTGGCTGGGGGGGGGGGGGCGCTTTATTTTTTCTTTGGGGAAGATCCTATCAGGCAGTCTTGTCTATGTGATTCTCAGAGACACCACTCGGAAGGGACTGCCCTTCCTGCCAGATGTGGGGGCTTCTCCTCCCCATATCCTCCACGGTTCCTGAGGTGGCCACCCCACAGCCCTCTTCCCTGTGCCCTGTGATCCGCCCCTGGGCAAGTATGAGAGAGGGTCTGGTGCTCAGAGAACTGGGATAAAGGACCAGAGGGAGAACAGGTCACATACCTCCAGATAGAAACACTGGTTCTGGGTGCTTCATGCCTTGTTCCTCTGGCTAAGGGGAAGGGGTGACTGATTTCTCTAGGGGAAAATGGCTTTGGGTCCTGGAGAAGGCCCAGCTGGGAAGGTGTTGGGGGGTGGGAGGAGAAGGAGGAAGAGAAGTTCTGTTGTCTCAGAGGGGTGCAGCAGGAAGCTTGGAGGATGTTTGCCCAGCACACTCCTTTACCTCCCAGCAGCTGGGGAGGCCAGGTAAGGGAATGACCAAACCCAGGGACCAGCCCAGACGAAGGGAGGTGTGGGGCTAAGCCTGAGCACTGGCTCCTCCTGAGATCAGTGGGAGAGCAGAACACCCCCACCTCCAGGTTTTGGAGGACTTAAGGAGATTAGAGAAGTATGTGCATTTGGGTGTTCCTGTGTCTGTGTGTGGGCCTTTAACAGCCCTTAAAAGGGGAGGAGTATATGTGTGTGTGAGCCCATGTACATACATGTGTGTTTCTTTTTAAATTCTCACCAATGAGAAAGAGGACCCAAGGTCCAAAGCACTCTGGTCTCAGAGTAGAATCCACGGGGAAAGGACTAATGGAGCGCCTCAAATCTTAGGGCTCCTATTCAGGAAGGGAGAGCTCCCTGAATGCCTACTCCCCTAAAACACTGAGTTTGTTTGGGGCAGGGGTTTTATTGTTTTGTGCTTCCCCTACTGAGATGTGAGCTCCTTGAGGGCAAGGGTTTATCTGTCTTGTTCACTGTTGTACCCCACGCCATGCAGAGTGCTTGGCACAGAGTAGGCCTCAACCAACCATTACTGAATGACTGAAGGGGGGCCTAGGCCAGACCCCACATTTTTAGGGAGAGGAAAAAAAGGTGCTTAAGCTCATCTACCCCCAGCCATCAGTCCTGCAGCCTGCACTGACTCTGAGATTCAGGCAGGTTCTCCATGCTTTCCAATGAGCTGTCATTGCCTTGAGCCGTCCCCATCCTATGTGTGTTGCAGACACTCGTAGCTCCTGGGACAGGATAGTCTAGAGCTGATGGAGCCACAGCACATTTTAATTTGTAGTTTAGGCCTCAGCTTTGAGCACTGGCTCTAGGGCTTCCCTCTTCCTCATTTTCTTCTTGTTCAGGACTCCTGGATCCACATCCACCAACTTAAAACTTAAGTATTTTCTTGGCCCTACCTCAGGGCCTTTGCACATGTTGTTTCTGACATCTAGAATGCTTTCCCTTCAGTTCTATCTCATCTTCCTCACTTCAAATGTCACCTCTGTAGAAAAGGTTCCCCCAACCACCTCAAGTAGAATTCCCTTATTTTCTGTTTCAGTCCTTTGATTTCTTCGTAGCTCTTATCTCAGATTGCAGTTATTTTATTGGCTTGTTGTCCATTTCCTCTGTGAAAAAGAAAGTTCCCTGAGAACAGAGACCATGTCAGTGTTGTCCATTGCCATAAACCTAGCACAGTATCATGGCATACACTAGGTGCTTAATATAGTAAAATACCACCAGAAGGCAATAAGCAGAGTCCGAAGTATTCAATCATGTAAAATGTGAGATTATGGTATTACGGGATCAGTGAAAAACAATAGATTTCAGTGGGTCTGTACTAACGCAAAAAGCACAAAAGTCAAGACTGTGAAACGTTACTTAGCACATGCCACAGACCACACTGAGAAGGTTCTAAAGGAGCACGAGGCAGCCAGCCCTTTAGATAAGTTTGCCCACCTTTGAGATGGGCCCCAGGTATAGGATAGAAGCCACAGCTTGGTCGCATTGTAGTGGACTTTGCTCCGTTTCAAGGATTTACTCTATTTGTAGAGAAAAATACTTCAAACTGGGGCAATCCCAATAAGGGAAGGGGGAGAATGTTTTTTTAAAAGACAGGCTCAACAATAAAGGTAAAAACTTTTTTAAAAAGACGTGCCTGTGTGCTGAAGAAGTATACCCATCATTCCCGAAGGGGCCCTCGGGTTCTCCGGGTCCTGGCCTGCTCAGCCCTGAGGGTGATGAGGATGCTGGATCCCAGGAGGATGCGGTCTGTACCCTGATCTGCTGTGAGGTCCCTTCGGCTTCCCTGGACCAGCTGGGGATTTGCTTGGTCCTCCCTCAATACCCATATCCCCTCCTTTAGCAACGGATGAAGGAGGGCGCTGTGCAGAGGGACCTCCAGCCGCTCACAGGTAGAGAGAGAGAGAGAGAGAGAGGAAAAGAGACGTAGCAGGACTGCGGGGTGCGTGAGGGAGCAGGGCACGGTGAGAGCCTGAGGAAGGGCATCCAGATGAGCTGCAGGTCATGGAAAGTTTCTCAGAGGAGGGAACCTCCACACTCTACCTCCTCAGTGGCCCCGTCTCTACTGGCAAAGGGATTGCTGAACGCATTTCAGTGGGGTGGACTGGGGCTGTGCGCAGGCGTCATTGTCCCTATGCAGGTGAAAAACAGAACTAGAGAGGAGGGGGACCTCTTAATTGTGTTCTCCGCTGGGACCCCCTGGAGTCAGGAAGGGGAGAGCACCCTCTTGCGCTATTGTACTGGTTTGAACTTTGCTCTCCAGAGCAAGGGAAGTTTGCGATACCAGATATCAGAGGAGCCGCACCTTCATCCTCACTTACTCCCATCCTTAGGGCACTGTGGATGCCTAGAGCATTAGGAGCAGAGCCAGCAGGTTGCCTGGCCAGTGAGAGGAGAGGCCCCACATCCCATACTCGCTTGGGGATGCTGCTCCTATCCTGTCTGGGAACTCAGACCTCTGCTCTCTGCAGCTTCCAGGACTCCCTGGGAAGGTCTGCTTATGTCTGGTCTAGCCTGACCTGGCTACTATGCCAGGAGAGGAGAGGAGAGGAGAGGATGAAGGACAAACCCTCCCCCCGCCCCCGCCTCGTTATGTCTTCCCTCCCTTCACCATGTGCCTCCTGCAAGTCTTGGTATTGAGGCCCTCCCTGAGCATCCCTCTCTGGGACCTGACTTGCCCCTGAACCTCCCTCTAGAAACCAGCTCCAGATGCTGGAGAACAGGCTGTTCTTCTGGAAGTCTCAGCACTCCAGGGGGCAGGATGGAGGAGGAAGATTTGGGTGGAGTTAAGTCAATACCATGAGCATTGCTTTGGATGGAATGCTATGTAATCCCCTCGGACAGACTAGGGGAAGCCAGCATAAGTGGCAGAACCCTTGACCAGGATTGGGAAGAAGGTAGGAGTGGGTGTATCTGGTTCAGGAGAAGCTGGGAGAGGCAAGAACTCTGGTCATCAGAGAAAATACCCTGATCCCCATGACCTGAATACACCGTATCATCAACAAGGCCAACTTGACAAATAAGGCAATCATGGGCTCCCTGCTGCCGGGTTCAATGTACCTCCTCTCCCAACCCTCCTGGGAAGAGCCCTTACTGAAGCATCCTTAGTCCTTTGCTCCTGGCCCAGGAACCACTTCGCCCGTCACAGAGGGGCTGACACATCTGGGCTGGGCTTTGTGGTCCGACATAACAGCTGGACAGCAGCAGCTGTCCACCATCCCCTTCCAAAAGAATAACAAAAATGAAAGCAGCAGTGGAGTGAGCAGGCTCTTCAGGCCCTTGAGGAGAGCCAGGAGGCAGTTTTAAAGCAGCAATGGAGGGGACTTGCTTTGGAAGCACACAGGCCAAACCTTTGCCCATGTCCTCACCTCTCCTCACCTCTCCTCACCTCTCCTCACCTCATTGCCCTGATTTTCTGTGTGACCTTGGGCCTTGGCTTCCTCACTTGCTGAACTAGACTGTGAGTTCTTTGAAGGCAGGGAGTGTCAGGCAGTTATTTTTATCTATTGCCTAGTTATAGCTATAGTGACTGAGTGCTCAGAAATGTTTATTTATTGGAAGGAAGGAAGGAAGGAAGGAAGGAAGGAAAGAAAGGAAAGGAAGGAAGGAAGGAAGGAAGGAAGGAAGGAAGGAAGGAAGGAAGGGAGGGAGGGAGGAAGGGCAGAGGTGGTGCATGGATGAATGGGTGGGTAGATGCATAATGGAAGATGGACACTTCTACACTACCAATCTTGATGGTACTTTTTTTTTAAATGGATTTTGTTTATTTATTCAAGGAGTAAATCTTAACCTAAATCCCACATCTACCTTTAACATTACCATGATGGCCTTTTCTATTACAAAATAGATTGTGCACATAAAAGAAATATGTGTGTGTGTGTATATGAATTATCTTCTATAATAAAAGCGAAACATGCAAATGTGACCATTACCACCAGCCAATCAGAGTGCCTGTATGCAAATTAACCCAGCCAAGATGGAGGCCAACAGCCAATCAGAGCGGTTGTATGCAAATTAACTCAGCCAAGATGGAGGCCAACAGCCACAGAACTAGAACAAACCAAAGGGTTCTGTTGCAACTGCCTGCCTATGGCAGTTGGAAGTGGCACCAGGGCACCAGGGCACCAGGAAGTGGGAAAGCAAGGTGGCAGGCCGGGGAGCGGGTAAGAGGTGGCA